>CM067327.1:84875000-85077500 GCA_034376525.1 Nicotiana benthamiana
TGAGTATATACCTATTCTATATGGATTTAACAAATGTGTGCGTATATACCAACTATGCACATGACCATCAAAATAATTTTAAAGTTGGATGGAAAGGAGATTATTGTAAGGGATAATAATCGATTTCAGTACTTCAGTAAAGGGTTGTGTTCTCTTAAAGACGATTGGTAGTCATGTCATTTTGTGTATCAACTACAATATCTAATGCTTGGCTCGCAAATAAGCATATTTAGTAGTTATAGAAAAATAGTTAGGCCAGTTTGGCTAATGCCATTTGCTGGATCTTTACAACATTCTCGTAATCAAGGTCTTAAAATGGCTGATAACAGATTTATTTGGCTAGTTATTTTGTTCTACCAACAATATTTATATTATGAATAGAAGTATTAGATGTACCATATAGAAACTTGTTCTTTAGACACATCCATAATAACAACTTATACAAATCTTCTCCACTCCTACTATTACCATATTTTCTATTGTCTACTTGTAGATTCTGCTACAAAATGGACCAAACTAAATGGCAGCGACACCTATCTATATGGAACAACATTCTAGTGATAACTATGTGATTAATGGAGCAGCAGCAATGAGAACAACTATCAATAGCAAAAAGCAATTAAGGATAATGCTTCGGGTATATAAAACCAGATGCTAAAGATAAAATAAATTAGAGGAGAAAAATGCAATCAGTAAAAACTGAAATAACGGCGCACTAAAGTATAAAGATGAATAGTACCCTGAGAAAGTAATGTATTTTCTGCAACACTAAGTATTCTTGAAGTTCATGGTATTCGTTCATGGCTATTGTTGGCGTTAGGGACCTGATAAATATTAACACATTAGATAACAATGCTTTTATATAGTTAAAATTTTATTAAGAAAGATTTCTCTCTCAAACAGATCCAATTAATGATTTACGTGAGACAAAAGATGGGGAACACAACTTTAGGTTTACCCATGCATCCATCTGCTACAAGAAAAACCACAAAAGGTTTGGTGCAGAAAATGAATCACTTAGATTGAGGATTCTCATTGCCCCCTCCTAGAGATGGACTGTTACTTCAAACAAGCTCGAGTAAACCATTATGGTCAACCAAGTGAAACACTGTTGTTAGTGATAAAGCTGATGATTCTCTGACGGCAAATGTAGGAACATTAGTGGAGGATGAGGAAGCTACTGCAGTGCAGGAGTATGAGGCAGATCAAGGCACATGAGAAGGAATTGAAATGGTTTTAATACTTTCCTATGCAATATTATGGTTTATATCTATAAACTTAGGCTATAATAAGGCTGAGACTATTAACTGTAATACATTTGAAATAAGCCCTATGTTGCAAAATTAAAGTTCTACCAAGTAGATATTTTTATAACAAAAAAAAAACAAAAAAAGAACATCATATATTGCTATGCAGATGTAGCTTTTATGCTCTGAAGATCTGCCTACGAAAATAGCTTAAATCATAATATGCACCAGGCCTCATTGCATAGTCCACTCTAATTGTAGCTCGAGCAAACTAGTGACTATGATAGGAAAAGAGAGCCATAAACCACATGCTTGTAAATTTGTTAAGCTGCAAAAAAAGTGATTACAATTACAAAATGATAATTTCATCAATATTATACCAAAAGTCAGATGCCATGCCCACCCACCTTGATCACTTTTTGGGATCTTGGATGATATACTAAGATAATGCATCTCCCTTAAAACTCCTAAAGAATAGCTTCATGCGGATGTCACGACCCCAGTTCGCCCTCCTTGAACTGCCGTGATGGCACTTAGTCTCTACTAGGTAAGCCTAATAAATTCGGAAAATAAATCAAAACTTGCGAAAATATAAATCTAAAACCAAGAATGATTAAAAAGGAATGGTGTATAGAATTTCGCTCGGCATGTACAACACAAAATCTCAAAACTTCTACATCACTATCCCAAAACTTGGAAGCTCACGTGAACACAATCTAGAAGGAATACCATAAATTTCTCTAATCTCCAGAATGTATATATCAACAATACGATAGAAGGGCTAACACTATAAGATAGAATAAAGAGGGAGACCCTTCGGTCTGCGGACACAACAGATGTAACTCGAAGTCTCCAAAAGCTCTCCCTGCCTCAAGGATGATAAGCTTGTGCGGAAGTACTTGAATCTACACATGAAAAACATGTGCAGAAAGGGAATGAGTACATCATAGGCGGTACTCAGTAAGTTCCAAGCCTAACCTCGATCGGGTACTGACGAGGAAGGGCCCTACTGAGATCAAATAAAATATAAGATTTGACAGTGTAGAGTAAGCAATATAATAAGTACAACGATGGAATAAAACAAGTTAAATAAGGTAACAACAAATATACAACAAACAGAGTAACCACAAAAAGTAAGAATAGCTCAACACTAATAATAACAACGAGGATCTCCCAGGATACCATCCTATTGTCCTTTTCATCAACTATCTAGTGGATCTCTCAGGATACCGTCCCGTAGACTAATTATCAATGCGCGAGGATCTACCAAAATCCCGATCCGTAGTCCCAAAAGTAAATACTTAGTACTGGAGAAATCTACCGGGTGCATTCCCGTAGTTCCATATAATTGTGCAGAGGGATTACAAGAAATCTAACCTGTAGTCCCAAAGTAAATGTGCAAGAGAATCTACTGGGAATCTAACCAGTAGTCCCAAAGTAACTAGACAAGGGAGAGCTACCGGAATCCCACATCGGTAGACCTAATGTAAATACATAGAAACAACAAGAAGAATATAGACAAATGGAATTAAATAGCAAGGAACAGGCAGTTCTAGCCTAACATGCTTCACATAACGCAAATAAGGGAACGTAAGAAAATAGGCAATTTAAGTCAACTAAACATGCCATTCTAACAAATAACTGGTTAAATTTGCAAATACAATAAAAGCGAAAAGGAAACATGCTAAGGAATACTTTAGGAAAACTGGATTTTCAACAATATACACAAGTATGTGCTCGTCACCTCATGCACAAGGTAGTTCAATCATCAAGTATGTCAATCCTAAGGGGAAGGTTCCCACATAAGGATATACAAGCCACTTATCTCGAACCCACTCAAAATCAACTCGAAATAACGATTTTTGCACGAGTATCTGACTCCAAATGGACCAAATGTATTCAATTCAATTGCATATTGTAAATAACACCTCAAGTAACTGATTCTACTATTTAATTCAAAGCTAATACGCGAAATTAGGTAAAATAACCCAAATGCCCCTCATGCCCACATCTCAGAATCAGGTGAAAGTTAGATTTTCAGAAACATCATACTCTCACGAGTCTATATGTAAGAACAACACTGAAATCGGAGCCCAATTGACCCCTCAAATCCTCACTAAAAGGTCTCTTAAACTCAAACCCTAATTACCCCTTTATCCCAAAATTTTCACCATTATTTAGGTCTTTAATCATATGAAAACGAGTTATTGAGTCAATAACGTTACCTCCAAGTGATTCCCCTATATATTCCTCAAAAATCCTTCACAAAATCTTTAAACCCGGATGAAAATGGTGGAAAAATAGCTAAATTTTGCAAAGGCAACTGTTTGTATGTTCTGCCTAGCGATAACCGCATTTGCGGACCTGGGACCGCATCTGCGGTCCCTCATCTGCTGACCAAACGTCACATATGCGACTGTCATAAAATGGCCAATCTTCCGTTCGCAGATGTGGTTCCACTTCTGCAGAAGGTCTACCGCATCTACAGAATCTGCTGAACCAACCAACATCCACTTTTGCGGTCTCCTTAGCTACATCTGCGGCACGGCATCTGTGGTCTCCATGTTGCAGATGCAAAAATACCAGAAGTAGCAATGCTACAGCTGCTGCAACACTTCTTCAACCTTCCCGTCAACCATCCGAAATCACCCCGAGCTCCCCGGTACCTTAACCAAAAAAACCAATATTATCTAATACCTTATTCAAACTTGTATTAATCCTTAAGCACCTAAAACAACATTTAATCCTTGGATTAATCAAGGATTTAAGGCTAAGAACTCCAACTTTCCTAAAGATACACTTTCGATGAAACACCCAACCAAAACACATCCAAATGGCCTGCACTTTTACACATACATCCCAAATGACATGACGGAGCTACTGTAACTCTTGAAATTCCGTTCCGACCCTCTGATAAAAATCTCACTATCGAACTGGAAACTTCCTAAATTCATCCTTCGGCATTTCAAGCCTAAATTAGCTATGGACCTTCAAAATACTATCCGAACATGCCCCTAACCCCAAAACCACCCAACGGAGCTAACGGAACCATCTGATTTCCATTCCGAGGCCGTCTTCACACTATTCCAACTACGTTAAATTTTCCAATACTTAAGCTCTCATTTACGGACTAAGTGTACTAAAACTCTCAGAAACTCAAAACTGAACATCCCGGCAAATCAAATTAGCAGAAATAAACTTGGAGAAAGCAGTTAATAGGGTATCGGGCATTAATTCTTAAGACGACCGGCCGGGTTGTCACATCCTCCTACACTTAAATATTCGTTCATCCTCAACGAGCATAGAGACATACCTGAAGTAGTGAAAAGATGGGGGCAACGATTGCGCATGTCCTGCTCTGTGTCCTAGGTCGCCTCCTCAACCGGCTGACCCCATCACTGAACCTTTAGTGAAGCAATATTCTTTGACCTCAACTTTTTAACCTGCCTGTCCAATATAGCAACTGGCTCCTTAGCAAAAGTTAAAACCTTGCTCAACTGGACTGAGCTGAAATCCATCACGTGTGATGGATCACCATGATACCTTTGGAGCATTAAAACATGAAATACCGAATGAACTCTTACCAGGCTGGGAGGCTTGTGTAGACAATCCTAAAATAGTTGAAGAAATTAAAAAGAAAAGACCCAGGAAAAATAAAAGGCGTAAGAATCATGTTAGAAATTGTGATGCTCAACCTAGAAATAATTCTAGGATTTCTATAAATGAGTCTAGAATTAATCATTTTAGACCGCCTAGAAATGACTCTAGGAATTTCAACACTTCTAGGAATAACGACTTTTGATCACCTAGAACGTTTTTGGCTCAACCAAGACATACGCACAACCCGAATGTTATATGTCATTATTGCAACCGGGTAGGACACATAGCACCCGTATGTTTTGCAAAACATAGGGATTTATCTTTTGGCTATGATTATTATTTGCCTAACCCTCAAGGACCCAAAAGTGGTTGGGTACCTAAAACCTATTTTTAGGTACGTTTGCAGGTGTGCTTGAAGACTACAATGTTGTAGTAGATGCAACAAGCACGAAACCTTATTACATCGAGGGGGAATTTTTGTTAGTTATCGTATTTTCGATAAAAACGTAATAGTTGATATGTGTTAACAATTGATATGTCTTTGTTAACAATCGGTATCAATTATTTTTGTTGATTCATGTTTTTGATAACTTTTATTTTGAATAACAATTGGTGTCAATTACTTTTTGTTAAAAATAATGATTAATTCATATTTTGATGAATATTATTTTTGGCTTGAATAACAGTTGGTATATTCTTGAAAAATAAATGATTCATGTTTTTTATACAACTATTGGTTTGTTAAAAATTAACAGTTGATATGTTTTTAAGTAATATGATTTGCTAAAAATAACCTTTAATATGGTTGTTATGTTTTTACTAACATTTGGTATCATTTTATGTTGGTATGATTTTTTTTTTTAAAATCATCATCATGTATATTCCTCATTGTATTTCCTATCTTATGTTTGACACTAACAGTTGGTATTCCCAAAAAGGGGGAAGTGTCAAAAGGGGAAAGTAGCCTGTGTATACTCTCTTTTTGCTAATGCCAAAAGGGGGAAGAAATTAGGCGATATGCATCTAATAAGGGGGAATGTCTCCACCTTCTAGTATGCTTTAATTGAGGGGCAATACTCAATTAAGGGGGAATGTTTTGCATAACGTGTATGTTGAGATATAGCATGAATTTAGGGGAAATCTGATATGCATATCTGCTGTTGTTTGTCATTATCAAAAAGGGGAAAATTGTAGAAAATCATTCTATCCATGATATGTGTGCTTTGGTTGTATTAGCATGATTTTCAGGTATAGGTTTTGATGAATGACAAACAATAAAGTCAAGTGTCAAACAACGTTATTATATGACAAACAATCAAGATTGAATGCCGAGAAGCATATTGATGAATGGATTGCATGGAAAAGCCAAAGAAGAGCTCAAAAGTTCAAGACCGAAGACCCAAGGCGTAGGTCGTTAGGTAGAACCAATGTAAGAGCAACGTTTAAGTTATCTCGTCTTTTGGCTCAACATAGGTCATCATAAATATGCATAAAATCATTTTATCAAATCATATTTATCATAAACATATTTCAAATACTTCAAACAAAATGATTTTAACGTTTTCATTTTAACCAAAATGGTTTTGAAGTAAGTTTTCAATTCTAGACAGCAAAGTAAAATAATCGATTATTGCAAAGTGCATAATCGATTATGCTGGGAAATTCCATATTTACTGGAAATTCCGCAAGGTAGAATAATCGATTATGTGATTGAGAATAATCGATTATTTCACTGACCGTTGCCTTCCAACTTTCCGTTTTATGAACATTGAGAAGATAATCGATTATGTAAAGTGAATAATCGATTATCTTGGCATAAAATCAGCATGATTGATTGCCTATTAAGCAACGGACATACAACCTCTACCACCTATAAATAGAGGTCTTTTTGACTCATTTCAAATGAACAATATCTCTCATTATTCATGAACATATTGATAACATTTCTACATCATATTTAGAGCTTTTGTTGAGCCATTTGAGAGACAATTTTGTGTTGTTCATAGAGCTTATATTGTATCTCTTTATCTACTCTTCTTAGAGAGTGCTTGTTGTAAAAGAGAAAGGTTCTTGAGAAGACCATACCTTCTCATTGAGCGTTGGGTTTGCGAAGTACCTTCAATCTTAGTGTGTGAAGTCTTGTGGTGCGGTATCCACGAGCAAGGTGAAGTCTTGAGGTGAGGTATCCTCGAGCAAGTTGAAGTCATGTAGAGTGTACATCTACGAGCAAGTGTAACGGTTTGTTAGGCACCCGTAAGCTTAACGGAGTTAGTGTAAACTCGAGAGAGTCTCTCGAGGACTGGACTAACCACACGTTGTGGTGAACCAATATATATTCGGTGTGTCCTCTCCTTAATCGTTTAAGTACTGCACTTACTTTATTCCTGCAATTTTAATTCCACAAAATTGTATCGACATTCACGTGCCTTACTATTCACCCCCCCCCCCCTAATGAAGGGCATAAATCCTAACACCATTCATATGGAATTGCATAGTTTCTTGGGTTTAGCTGGTTACTATTGAAGGTTTGTAGAAAATTTCTCTTCTATTTCCACTCCCTTAACAAAGTTGAAGCATAAGGCATCTAAATCCTAGAGTAGTGATATTTGTGAAAGGAGTTTCCAAGATTTGAAGACTAGACTAACCTCAACATCTAGTTTAGCTCTTCCAGAATGGTTATAAGGTTATGTTATATATGGTAAAGCTTCTCGAGTGGGGTTGGGAAGTGTTTTGAGGCAACATGGTAGAGTTGTTTCCTACGCGTCATGACAACTACGAAGATAGGAGCAGAATTACCTGACTCATAACCATGAGTTAGCGGCTGTTATATTTTCTCTAAAATATATGGTGTCACTATCTACATATATTCATGATATTTACAGGTCATAAGAGTTTTCAATACATATTCAAGCAAAAAGAATTGAATTTCAGATAGCGAAGGTAACTTGAATTTTTGAAAGATTATGTTGTTGATATTCTATACCCACCCTAGTAAAGAAAATGTTATGGCTGATGAATAAGTTAGAAAGTCATGGGCATCATGATGCATATGGAAATAGATAAGTGGGAATCAACTAAGGATCTACACCGGTTGCCCAACTTAAGAGTATGACCGCTCGATACTACCGAAGAGTGAGCCATAGTTCAGAATGTTGCTGTGTCCTCGTTAGTGCATGGAGTAAAGGCATGACAATTCGATGATCCAGTCTTAGTGAAAATAAGAGAACACATTCCCTTATAGAAGAAGCCATTGTTCAAGTTAGCCAAGGATGAATTTCATAAATAAAAGGGCCTATTATGTGTTCCCGATGTCAAGGGAATCTAAGAATAGATCATGGCTGAGGTTCACCAAACCCCACACTCTATTCACTCGAGATGAACCAAAATGTATCATGACCTTCAACAACTATACTGGTGGAACGACATGAAGAGGAACATCGCCAAATACATCACTTAGTGTCCAAACTGCCAACAAGTTAAGGATGAATACCGGAAACTAGGAGGGTTGCATCCAAATATGGAAAACTCTACCTGGAAATGGGAGATAATCCATATGGATTTTTTTACCAGACTACCAAGCTCTCGGGAAAAATTTGATTCCATATGGGTTATCGTATATAGACTCACCATATCAACTCATTTTCTGCCTGTCAAGACCACTTTTTCTATTAAAGATTATGCTAAAATATATATTTAGGAAATAGTTTGACTTCATAGAGTTTCGATTTATATTATATCACATAGATGTGCCTAATTTATAGCTCACTTCTAGAATGCATTCAAAAAAGGTTTAGGTACGTTGATCGATATTAGCATAGATTTACATCCACAGAGAGACAGTTAGGGCGAGCAAACTATTAGGATGCTTGAGGACATGTTACGAGCCTGAGTTTTAGACTTCAAAGAAATTTGGGAAGATCATCTATCGATAATTGCGTTTTTTACAGCTACCATGATAATATTTGGATGGAACTATATGAGGCTCTATATGCACGAAAGTGCATATCTCCAATAGGTTGGTTTGAGGTTGGTGAAACAAAATGTTTAGGTCTTGATTTGGTGAAACAGGGTATAGAGAAGGTGAAACTGATTCAAGATCAATTATTGACTACTCAAAGCGGACCAAAATCCTACTCGGATAACTGGCATCAAGATTTAGAGTTCGATGTGGAAAACTGTATGATCTTGAAGGTATCACCTATATAAGGTTTGATGAGGTTTGGCAACAAAAGAAAACTAGCGCCGGGTATATTGAATTATTCAAAAAATTGGTAAAGTTGCATATAAGCTTGAGTTGCCCCCGAAAATAGGGAGCATATCATTCAGTATCTCGTGTGTCCATGCTTTATAAGTTCTTGGATGATCGATCTCATATTACCCCATTGAAGATTCCCCAGTTATAGAGGACCTATCTAATGAAGAAATTCTAGTGTCTATTCTAGATCGTCAAGTTTGCAAGTTGTGAACCAAAGAGGTAGCTTCATTAAAAGTACTATGGAGGAATAACAATGTGGAAGAAATAACACGGGAAGCCTAAGAAGAAATAAAAACAAATACCCTTATTTATTCTATAAAGTATAAGATAATGTTGAGACTATTGTAGCAGGTATAATTCAAGATACCATGGAGGAAGATTGAAGGATTTTGAATTATTAACTACGATTCAACACTATAGGATGAATGTTCCGAAGAGGGTATTATGTTACACTCTGCATTATCCCCATCCATGAAGTTGAATACAGAGGGGTTTGGCATCTAGGGCAACCAATCAGACAGAGACACACTAGTGGTACAAAACGGTGATTGTTTTTCACCAGAATGTGCCAACTGCCCCACAAGGCGTAACGACCGATGTGGGTGATGCATATTGCACACAGAGCGGTGGAGCTTTTAGATGCTATATAAAATCCAACATATTTTTCTTCATTTACATTGTGCACAATATTACTAGCTTTAGTTTCCCAAGAACGCTCCTAAAAACTCTTTCTAAGATTTTCTAAACGATTCAAGATTTAAACAAAGGTGAACCAAGCCGAATTTAACATAAAGAATATTGTGATCATTATTGAGTCATTTATCTCGTTGTTATACTGATTTAAGTTTCCTTGGAAGTGAAGATAATTATCATAGAAGTGTAAGAACCTAGAAGGTGTAGTTAGTTCTTCAAACATGTGTGTAAGGCAACCTTCTTTCTTCGCATGACTTGATGTAAGTGTTTCCATCTAAATGATCCTTATCGTTTAAGAGTAGACTGTTCTAAGTCTTTCCATGATGTTGTTTATATTCTTGTATATTCTTTAGTGTGACACTTTCTTTCATGTCTGAGATGTTCCCAAATGGTATTTTATGGTTGGAAAATTGTAAGGCACTGTAAAAATTAGTTAGGATTATGTGTTAGACTAGCTGCTGTTCTAACTTTTTGGATTGAACTGTAAATTAAAAATTTAAAGGAAAATGTTTGCAAAAGTATGCATTTCTGCGGCCGATTATGTGGCCGCATAATCAATCTACGGGCTACATAATATCTCCATAGTGAGGCTGTCTTTTATGCTAATATTTGATGTCATTTTGCAGCCCCATTAAGCGATCGGATACCCATTTTGCGGGTCTCACATTGATCACATTTTCGCCTTTGAGATTTGCACATGGGAGTTATGTGGTGTATTATGCGGTTGCAGAACAGGTCTACGAACCGCAGACTGTTCGTAGACTGAGGTAGAAAAATGCTAGGTGTTGAGGCCAATTATGTGGCCCATTTGCGGATTGCAGAAGCATTATATGGTCGCATATGTTATCGCAGATCTGTGTTTGGGCTCCATTTTTCCTACTTTTTAACCTGGCCCTATTCCATTAAAACACCTATTTTAGACCAGTTTGAGCAAATTTTCTTATAGTTCTACAGAGAGAGAGAGAGAGAGAGAGTCCGAGAGAGAGAGAGAGAGAGAGAGAGAGAGATAGAGAGAGAGAGAGAGAGAGAGAGAGAGAGTCCTAGAGGGAGAGCCTAATCTTAATTAAATTTTTCTTCAATTATTACTTAAAACCTTGAAGATATTCAAGGGAGGAACATGATTCTTCATCCTAAAAGGTAAGACTTCATCACCGCAGCTCTTAATTCCAAACATAGCTATTATGGTCCATTAGTGTGATAACTGATGGGGATGAGGGTGATTATATTGCATGCATGTGTTCTTAGAAGGTGTGGGGGAGTTATAAACCAAAGATAGAGAAGAAAGGTGAGTGGGTTGGTGTAATATTTCATAAAAGGACCATAAAAACTTAATCGACACATAATGTTTAATAAAATTCTCAATTGAGCTAGGATTATGATCAGTTTCCTAAGTATGGGTTTAATTGTGCTACATTGCTAGAATAGATTGAAGTTACCAACATTTCGGAATATTGTAGGAATTAAGAAAAGGTTAATTGAGGTATATACGGATAAACCCTCTTCTTCTTATAACCAAACCCCTGGTGTTCGTGTAATTTGTATAAGTCCCTAAATTGATCATACTAGGATCGTTTGCTCTAATGTTTTGTCTTAAAGGATTCATGTTCAATAATTACACTAAATGTGTATCATGTCGACATTCTATTTGAGAATATGTTTAAAAATACGAAATATATGTGTTGAGAAAGGTCAAGAATTCATTCCAAGAATCGAATAAAGCTTGCTATGCTAATTGTATGAAAGCCTCCGTGTGATTAAGATTTTCCAAGTTTTTCCCTTATATGTGCAATGCCTTATATGATAGGCCTTATTGATGTGGATGATAATGTTATTTGAATGTATAAAAAGGAAAACTTGAATTTTAATAAACGGCCAAGTTCCAAGAACGATTTAATAAATGAGGCTACTCGTTCCATGTAATGAAAGATGAGAAGGAAATGTGAATTGAGATGAACGATTGAAGGATGATGTCTCAAGTGAGATAGCTAAAAGATCGGGCCGTAATCGAACACCATGGTGCACACATAGTGGTAATTGTGCTGGATTGATTGATAGAAATTGTGGATATGGTTGATGTCTCAAATGAGATGACCTAGCCGATCGGGTTGAGATCGGACACCGTGTAGAAACACGATGGTATTGTCGATTGTGGAACATGGTTCTAAGATTATCAACCGAATAAGATGGAAATCAAACCCTAAATTATGTGATCCTTACGTGATTTTTTTTATTTGTTTGAAGCTCTTATTATACATTATGGTTGCTTCTTCTATGCTTCATTGTCGCTTTATTAAGATTGATGTTTAGCTCTACATGCTAGTACTATTCTACAGTACAAATGTCTCTTTTGTCATTGGTCACTACATATGGATGTAGGTGGTTTCATAGCAGATAGTGTTGATCGAAGCTACTGGCACGTCCTCTTTCCAGCTGACTTGGTGAGCCCTACATTATTTTGGGGTCCTATATCTTTTGTATCCTATGTTCACCTTCTTATCATATTTTGAGGTATATTTGGGGCCTTGTTGAGAGCACTTTCGTAGAACATTCTTTTGTATCCACTTAAAGGCTTCGTAGATATTATGTGGGTTGTATATGGGTATTAGAAGGGTCGGTGTACTATGTTGTGTCTTGAACCCTTGTTCCTTCAAACTGTAAAGTGTATGAAATTTTAAAACTTATCAATGTTGTAACAAATGAATCGATTTGGAAATTTATACAAAATCTTCCTATTGTATAGTTAATGATAACCTATTCTCTTGTTCATAATGAGTTGGGTAGAAAGTTTCTAATAGACTTGCTCAGTCGGGTTTACTCGGTTAAGCGTCGGTCGTGCTCCCCGAGCGTGGGGCGTGACAAAAATGTGATCCATTTTGAGTATAATCTTGATATCTCCTGAAATTGATATTGGAGTGTGTGTGTGTCTATATATATATATATATATATATGTGTGTGTGTGTGTGTGTGTGTGTGTGTGTGTGTGTATTTTACTTTATTGAGTCGCGTTATAGCTGGTTCAGTACGGCACCTATTATGTAACCACTGATTATATGGTTATGATGACGCGTAGTGTGAAGCGCTTACTGAGCCCGTGGGTGGCAGGTTAAGATGATGTGTGACGTGAGGCTACAGAGTCATTTTAAGGATGAATATGTTGAGTCCTGTTCTGGCCAGGTACAGTCGAGTCCTCCTGAAGCTGTGTACGACTGAGTTATATTGAGGTTGGGTACGCCAAGGCATGTTGAGGTCGAGTAAAGTCTTCTTGAGGCCATTTTGGAGGGAGATGGGATGGAATGACATGATATTACCGAGTTCTATTAAGGACAAGTGTTTCGAGTCTTGTTGAGGTTGGGTACAGCCGAGTCCTCTCTGAAGCTCTGTATTATATGATATGATACGCCCTAAAGAGTGGCTGCACATGACATGAGATGATATTCCCCAAAGAGTGGTTGAATAATATCATATCATATTATATTATATTATATTATATTATATTATATCATATTATGTTATATCATATTATATTATAGTATATTATATTATATTATATTATATTATATTATATTATATTATATTATATTATATTATATTATATTATATTATATTATATTATATTATATTATATTATATTATATTATATTATATTATATTATATTATATTATATTATATTATATTATATTATGTTATATTATATTATATTATATTATATTATATTATATTATATTACATTATATATTATATTTACTACATAGCCCAACAACATGGCTTAACATTTACAAAAACTTTCGTGCACTTATAATTCATGGTTACCGTAGTGTATGCCCTTGGTGACTTGTTTTCGATGTTCAAGTTGAAACTATGTATTAATATCTCTTATGTTTTGTCTTTTGTATACCTACATTATTCGCCTTACATATTTAGTACGTCTTTCATACTGACGCTCTTTTCTTCTAGGCGATGTGTTCATGCCCACATGTACAAATAATCCTAGTGACATCCCTCTTCTGTAGGGTGCTCGTTCCAGCTATTGGTTATCACAATCATCTTCTCCAGAGTAGTTGTACAAATGTCGATATGTACTAATGTGTATTTTTTTGACATTTTTGGTATAGTGGGTCCTGTCCTGACCAAGTTATGTAATATGACACTCTTAGAAGCTTGCAGACTAGTGTCTTGTGTGTATGTAAAAGTTAGTTTTAACTATATTGACAAGAGTCGTGTCTCTCTCTCTCTCTCTCTTTCTGTATATATATATATATATATAATATATATATATATATATATATATATATATATATATATATATATATATATATATATATATATATATATTATATATATATATATAAAATAATAATAATAATGTTGAACGTTTCTTACATAATCAATTGCGAGCATTACTTATTTTTGTATTATATTTGGAGGCTTTGTTGGCCCTGATTTTAGGTTAAAGGGTCTAAGTATGGGTGTTGGTTCGGATGGGCCTTGGGGCGTCGTGTGCCGGTCGCACCTCCCGATGTTGGGGTGTGAAATAGAGGACAAGCTGGTAGAGTCCATCCTAGAGGGGGAGGCCAGGCTGGATTTTATGCTTTACCTAGTAGCACTGAGGAAGTCACATCAGATATGGTCAGTACAAGTATTGTTTCAATATGTAATAGAGATGCTTCTGTTTTATTTAATTCGGGATCTACTTTTTCGTATATATTATCCTACTTTGATTCATATTACGATATGTCTTGCACTTGTTTATATACTCTTGTTTATATGTCGACACTTGTTGGAGATTCTATTATGGTGGATCGTGTTTACCGTTCTTGTGTGGTTTCTATTGAGAGCTATGAGGCTAAAGCTAATCTTTTGTTTCTCAATATGATGGCTTTTGATGTGATTTTGGGTATGGATTATTTATCTCTATACTATATTATTCTTGATTGTCATGCTAAGATCATGACATTGGCTTTGCTGGGGTTGCGAAGGTTGGAATCGAGAGGTTCCTTGGGTCATATTCTAATAAGAATGTCTTCCTTACTACAGGCCCAAAATGGTAATGTACGTAGCCTTTGTTAGAGATATTAATGTTGATACTCCTATGATTGATTAAGTCCCTGCAATGAGGGAGTTACCAGATGTATTCCCTGTAGACTTACCATGCATGATACTCGATAGGGATATTGACTGTGATATTGATTTGGAATTTGGCACTCAACCTTTATCTATTCCACTGTATCGCGCAGCTCTAACAAAGCTGAAAGAATTAAAGGAACATCTGTTTGGAATTACTAGATAAAGGTTTCATCAAGCCGAGTGTTCCACCTTGGGGTGCACCAAAACTATTTATGAAGAACAAAGGTGGATCAATAAGAATGTGCATTGACTACAAGAAAATGAACAAGGTTACCATCAAGAATAAGTATCCAATTTCTTGCATTGATAATTTTTTAAATCAACTTCAAGGTGCTAAACATTCTCAAAGAATGACCATAGATCAGGTTACCGTTAGTTGAAAATCAGGTTTTCAAACGTTCCTAAGATGGATTTCAGGATCAATATGAGCATTATGAGTTTTTGCTGATGTCTTTGGCTTGACTAATGCCCTGGAAACATTCATGCATTTGATGAACAATATGTTCCAGCCTTATTTGGAATCTTTTGTCATTATGTTTATTAATTATATCATGGTATATCCTATAGTTGGGAGGATCCTGATCAATATTTGAGGACTGTGCTCTAGGTATTGAGGTAGAACCATTTATATGCCATATTGTCTAAGTATGAGTTATAGTTAGATTTAGTGGCATTCTTGAGCCACATGGTGTCTAGTGAGGTATTAATGTGGATCCAAATAATATTAAGACACTTCAAAGTTGGCCAAGATCTTCTATAGCCACGGAGATTAGGAGTTTTCTTGCTTTGGCTGGGTATTATCACCATTTTGTGAAGAGGTTTTCAACCATTGCATCTCCATTGACTAAGTTAACTCAGAAGGGTGATTCATTCAGGTGGTTGTATGAGTGTGAGGAGAGCTTTATGAAGCTTAATACTTCCTTGAATATAGCTCCAATTTTGTTGTGCCCTTGGGATCAGGATCATATATAGTTTATTATGATGCTTCACATATTGTTCTCAGGTGTGTGTTGATGTAGGATGGTAGGATGATTGCCTATACTTCATGTCAGTTGAATCCCCATGAGAAGAAGTATCCAATGCATGCTTTAGAGTTATCAACTATTGTACAACACTCAAGATTTGAAGGCATTGCTTATATGGCATGTATTGTGAGGTGTATGTGAATCATTGGAGTCTCTAACATCTGTTTGAACGGAAAGATCTGAATTAAGGAAGCAGAGGTGGTTGTAGCTGCTCAAGATATATGACATAACTATTATTTATCATCCGGGAAAGGCCAATGTGATTTCAAATGCCTTGAGTAGGAAGGCGAAGGGCATAGGGAGTTTAGCATTCATTCTAGATGGGGAGAGGCCTTTAACTATGAATGTCCAAGAATTGTACAACATATTGGTGAGATATTTTAGAGTCGTGTATTGTCCTTGCTTGTGTTTTATCTTGATGGTCCTTGTTTGAGCGCATTAAGGCTCGTCAATATGATGATCCACATTTGCTTGTCCTTAAGGACATGGTACGATTAGGTAGTGATAAGGAGGTGACCATTAGTGATGATGGTGTACTGTGGCTTCATGAATAGATTCGTATTCAGCTATTGTACAACACTCAAGATTTGTACAACGCTCAAGATTTGGAGGCATTACATATATGGCATGTATTGTGAGGTGTACATCAGCTATTATACAGCTCTCAATATTTGGAGGCATTACTTATATGGCATGTATTGTGAGGTGTATATGAATCATTGGAGTCTCCAACATCTGTTTAAACGGAAAGATCTGAATTAAGGAAGTAGAGGTGGTTGTAGCTGCTCAAGATATATGACATCACTATTATTTAGCATCCAGGAAAGGCCAATGTGATTTCAAATGACTTGAGTAGGAAGGCGAAGAACATAGGGAGTTTAGCATTCATTGTAGATGGGGAAAGGACTTTAACTATGGAGGTCCAAGCATTGTCTAACATATTGGTGAGATATTTTAGAGCCCAGTATAGTCTTTGCTTGTGTTGTATCTTGATGGTCCTTGTTTGAGCGCATTAAGGCTCGTCAATATGATGATCCACATTTGGTTGTCCTTAAGGACATGGTACGATTAGGTAGTGATAAGGAGGTGACCATTAGTGATTATGGTGTACAATGGCTTCATGAATGGATTCGTACTCCTAATGTGGGTGGGTTGAGAGAGCTTATCCTTGAAGAGGCTTGTAGATTACGGTATAATACTATTTTGTGTGTTGCGTAGACTTATTGTAATTTGATGCTGCATTTTCGGAGGCGGAGGATAAGGAAGGACATTATTAGATATGTTGCTAGGTGTTTGAATTGTCAACAGGTCAAGTATGGGCATCGAAGACCTGGTGGTTTACTTTAGAAGGTTGAGAACCAGAGTAGAAGTGGGAGCACATCATTATGGACTTTGTGGCAAGGTTGCCGTAGACATCAAGGGGGTTTGATGCAATTTAGGTCATTGTAGATAGACTGACCAAGTATGCACATTTTATTCCAGTCATGGCCTCCTACACTTATGAGTAGTTGGCTAAGATCTACATTTGGGAGATTGTCTGCTTGCGTGGGGTGCCTATTTCTATCATCTCAGATCACAACACTTAGTTTACATCACATTTCTTGAGAGCGGTTCAGCGTGGCTGGGATTGCGTTTAGCACAAAATTTCATCCTCGGATAGATGGTTTATCAAAATGGGTCATTTAGATTTTAGAGGATATGTTAAGATCCTATTACATAGATTTCAGAGGCCAGTGGGATCATTCTCTACATCTAGTAAGGTTTTCCTCCAATAACAGCTACTAGTCTAGCATCCTGATTGCTCCATATGAGGCATTATATGGGAGGCAACTTTTTTCTCCAGATAGTTAGTTTGCGCTTGGTGAGGCTAGGCTATGCCACACGCCTATGAGGATAAAAAGAGGTTGAACACTTATGGGGTTATCATGTTTCAAACATCTTAACCCTTCCCGATAATTGATCCTATATGAGAGAACTAAATATACGACGAGCGGTCTTCTAAATCAACATGCTCATGATATGTGCAAAAATTTGAGGGCATCTATCTCAACCTTTCATGACTAAAACTACATAGCAAGGACATCTAAATGTTGGGACAAAATCATGTATTGGTTAAAGTCATTCTAATGGTTAACATGGTGCTCTAAGGAGAAAGACAAATGACACTCATATCCACCCAAGGAGGTGGAATACCAAGGGTAGCAAAACTCCCCTCAGATGACAATGATGTAGTCAATTATTTCAGAAGTCGAGTAAGCAGATGGCCACGTAACCCATCCAGTCCAACCCAATTTTAGAATTTTGAAAAGGGTACTCACTTTGGTTTGAGATCATGGCAATTTAATCTTGAACTTTAAGGAAAATCATTACTTTTTGAAACCCAAGAGACAAGCCCTCGTAGTCCTAGAAAAATTGTTAACAATGGCAAGAAAGTACTTAAAATCGTTACGAGTTGGTATAAAACAAGGCCTCAAAGTGCCCACATGGATAAGTTACGTCTTAATGCATTTATCGGGGAAAAGTAATTTAGGTTACCTAGTAACATGGACAAGTAGAGCAGGTAGATGATTGTCTCGGAGAAAATATCATAAGGAGTGCGTGCAATATATATTTTTATTCAAACAAAATGGACATACCCCAACCCTTGACGCCATAAAGCATAAAATTAGATTCACGATGAGAGTTACCAGATGAAAATAGACAGTAAGGCAGCACAACTAAAAGCAACGCTTGGAATCGACAAGCTTAAACGGAGTTGAATACATTAGAAGTCTGTAGAAAAGGGGAAAACGGCTCTAACATACGAAGGTAACATAATGATATACTACATGATCAGGTACTAAAGATATATTAATAGGAACAAGGGTACACCCCATAGCAACAAGTTCTACCAATCCCTCCATGGCTCGATACATTCTCCTAACAAATGCTTGGACAATCTCCCTCATATTTAATGGTGGGGGCATTCCCTTCTTTCTGCTTCCAAAATCATGAATTACTCATCTTGAGATTAAGACATAGAATGGAAATTAGCTCCATATCTTGAGCTCTACTACACGATCTGGAGTATCAAAGATGGGTGAAATACATAAAAGTTTGAATAGCCTCCAACTGATAGATGTAGTCGACTACATCGATAAAAAGGACTCGACTAGACACGGCTCTTAGACATCCTATGGCACTTAAAAACTTTAGGCTCAAATACCAAGTTTGTCATGCCCTAAAATCCGAGGAGTGCGACTGGCGCTCAACCAAGTAAACCCGATTGAGCAAGCCTGTTAGGTTTCATTCTACCCAAATTAATTCATGAATAAATAGGAGATGGACTCCATTAATCATACTTGGTAAGTATTTCATTAATAACTTCCATTAGCAGCTTAAATCATAATTATCGAAATATTACAAGTTTTTATAAATCATTGCCAAACATCAATATTTCTACTTTAATTCCAATACCCGGCACTACCCACAACTTGTCTACGGAACCTTTATACACAACTAAAGAGTAATGTAATATGGAAATGCCGGTAACAAGGCTCTGGCTATACCTCAAAAGTAGGAATCTATAACAAAGGATGTGTAATCTATCCCGTTGATGGAGAAAGGGGCTCACCAAGACTTCGAAAGAAGGTACGCCGTTACACGCGATCAAATCTTTCTCCAATGGAGCCACCTACATCCATTAAACAAATCTAGCTTCTCGGGAAAAAGGGATGTTTGTACCTTGGAATAGTACTAGTATGTATAGCTAAACTCCATCTAATTATAAAGAACTACCAAACAAGAACAAAGAGGGATTTATATAGACAATCAGAGTTTCAAACAAGTACCACATCAACAATGTAAGGAGTTTCACAAGATTTTCACATGGTTTCTGCAATTTAAAATTGTAGCATCCCATACTATTGCTTCATTATTCACTTGGCCACCACTTCTATGAGCGGAGTCTGATCACGACCCAATCGGCCAGGCCGTCTCCTAGAGACATTACCATTGCTTCATTCATGCTTTCCAGTTTCGCTCATCAATGTATTGCAACCACGTGTGTATATATTATGGTGTCCGATCACAGCCCGATCGGCTAGGCCGCCTTACCGAGGCATTTCCATTTTCCCATCTCTTTTCTCATATCATCCTTTGATTCGCATAATTATTTCATATGCACTTGGGGCTATAACTTATCACATCATTCTTGGCACTAGGCCGCATTTACATTGTTCCCAATTTCAATATTAGAATTTCCATTTGGGATAGTAGGTGCACACAAGAGCAAATAGAAATTGTAAGCATAGATGAGACTTCACATAGAGGGTACAATAAATGCAACTTCAATCTCAATTTAAGGTCTAAGTATTTCAATACATGATTCACATTCCTTGCATCCTTTTCAAGTTATCAAGAATAGCACATTGATAATATTGGAATACATCTTTAAAAATATAAGGTAGAAATCCCAAATTCATGTGGAACAATAATCAATTTAACAATTCAACATTAATCTTACTGTATGCACACAGACACCGATGAAGCTCAATTTCTAAAAGACGGGGTTTTAGCTATACATACCTCGTTTAAGCTTTCCTTAAATTACTACGAAGTTTCGGAAATTCTAGCAATTCCTGTATACTTTGAGACATAACTAAATAGAACACAAATTAGGAAGTTATTCATGTTGTCAGCTCATTTGAGCATTTTATCAAATACTAGTTGAGCATCTTGATTGCAAATCTCTTTTACATGGATTCCTTCATTCCTCAACCCTGTTTTTTACTTAATTTATGTTCAACAATATTTCCACAAACCTAATTTGTACATGCATGTGTAATAGTATTACACGCACGAACCATACCTCAATACCCCGTCTTATACCCTAAACTCTAAATTAAAGCCTAATGTATAGAATCTTACCTCTTAGATGAAGAACTTGTGATTGGGTTCTTTGATTCTTGAACATTGATGCAAGATTGGATGATCGAATATTGGGTTCCTCCTTATCTCTCAAAAATGCACTCAACTATCTGTAAAATTAGTAGATAAATGACCCCAAATGATGCCCCAAACACTATATACAAAAATGGGGCCGGGTTATAAAAATAGGAAAAATAACCCTCCGAATGTGGGTTGCGGTTGCATAATGGATTGCAAATTGGGTATGCTGGCCGCACTTACGTCACAAAATTCAATGCCCAAAACAGGGCTACATTGGCCCAACTTCCAACAATATTTGCAGTCGCAAATCAAATATGCGGACCGCATATTAGTTTTTGCGATCGCATATCTGACACAGGATTGCATTTTTCCAGCCTTTGGTAATTTGACCATAACATTGTGTAGGAATGTCCAAATGATGAATAGTTTGAAGCGTTGGAAACTAGAATCAAAGGCCTTTCATTTGAAAGGATATTTATCACAAAAAACCTTGTGCATATTTAAACATTCTCGTTTAAAGTGAGGATTTTTGCAAACTCATTTGGAATCTTAGCCTATAATGAAGTTTTCACATTCGACTTAGGCTTAGGCCTTTCTTTGGGCCCCATATTACTTACCATATGACTCGTACACTTATTTAATAAGTCCAATGGATTTCCACCATGTTAATAGCATACAAAATATTATAATTAGCCTACGTGACACCACGAAATCCTAAATTACTTAGCAAAAGTTTTCGAGGCCTTACAAATATATTGTATGCTACCCTCCATTTTAGGCATATTTTCTGATGCAGTTCACCTAAGATCTTTCTTAAACCTTGAAGATTTTTCAATAAATACACCTAGGTCTTCTTCCTAATAGGTAAGATTCTATAACCCAAGCTCTTAATTACTAGATATAAATAGATTTGGACCATTAGAAGGGTAATCCATGAGAATGGAAGTGGATATCTTGCATGCATAATTTCTTAAAGTTTTTTGTGAAGTCTTGAGCTAAGAATGGGGTGAGGGATGGTAGGATCTTTCATAAAATGGTTTTTAAAGAATAATTCACACTTAGTGATTGAAAATAAGCTCAAATGAGCTAGAACTATGATCACCTATCTAATTTGTGGTTCGATTCGCCATATTCCTAAGATATTGATGTTGCTAAGAGTCTCAGAGTATAGTAGGACTTAAGGAAAGCTCAATCGAGGTATGTAGGATAAACTTTCTCCCTCAGAAGTGAATTCCATATTGTTTTGTGAGTCTAAGTGTGGTTTGTCTACCAAAATGGCATAGCCTTGAGTCACATTTTAAATGAAGGTTAGTGTACTAATTCGGTGAGAAGAATTCGATTTGTTCAATGCTCACAGTTGCTCCAATGTATACTAAATGTTGTGATTTAATGAGTCTACTTGTTGATAAACTGTAAAGATGTATGGAAATGAATCAAATGGGAAAATATGACTCTAGCATGTCCCTAGGTTGGGTACACATATCCCGGTCTTCCTGGTATGTAGGAAGGAACATTTGGCGACGTGTTGTGAGTATGCCTAGCAACGTGATTGGGGATGTAGATCAGGGCAATTCCAAGGGCCCACACCGCAAACCAATGCCGAGATTTGTACTCCCACTTTGGAAGCTTGGAGTAAGGATAAGGAATATGTTTATAATGTATGCAAAAATGGTGAGTATCATGTCGATGGGGTGAGTCAGTTTAGTAGACCTCGTCCCAGTTTTGTAAAATATAGGAGATATCATCCGAGAGTATGTCACTATGGTACCAATATATGCTAAAAGTGTGGTATGTAAGCTCAACTTCAAAGATATTATCATCCATATTGCCAGATCATGGGCAAGGGAGTGGCGCAGCCAGCCAGTTCTACAGCTACATTATCTATAGTTCCTTTAGGATGTATAGTTGCCAGGGGTGGTATTCAGAGCTCAGGAGGGCCCAGCAAGTTTTATGCCATGAGGGGGCATCAAGGGTCGGAAGCATTCTCAGATATGATTATAGATATGTTGACTTTTCAATCTTCTAATGAGCATGCCCTTATTGACTCTGGCATCGCTTTGTCATAGGTCAATTCTCATATTGCTATGGGATTTGGGATAGAGCCAGGACAACCTTATGATCCATTCTATGTATTTACTCTTTGAACGAGATGAATTAGTGTGAAGCCTCTTTATCACAATAATCATACTTGCAACCTCTTCAGTAATTGAGTCCTATGATGATCTCCTTAATTAAGTCAGAATCTAAAAGGTAACTATTTCTACTGGCTTTCCTATACCCTCATCAAGGAACTATATCCGATAAATTTCTTACAGGTCATTTTATTCAAAAGGATAACATCTGCTCACTTGTGCTTATGCATGAACAATCGTAAAAGTTTCCTATGTGGTGCCAAATTCAATGAAAAGCATCTCGGTGTTGTAATCCTTCTTGAGTCACGTTTTCCTCCCTGGTATAGATGGCTCCTATGGTCCAAGCAATCACTTTTCTCCTTCGCCAGTATTATCATGGAGTATTTTCACTATTTGGCAACATGAGAGCCTATCTCAGTTCCCATCATATTTGTGCATATCATTTGAAATAGATCGTTTATCTATATAAGTTTCTGAGAAATTTGGGGTTTTCACAAATTCGCCACAAGAAGATCTTTTATTTCCCACTATTTATGACTTTCATGCTCACTTAAATTGTTCTGCAATAAGTAGCTCACTTTGTTCCTAGTATTGATGTTGCCCATGAAGTGGCCTAGTATTACAGTTGATGAATTATGATGACAGAACTGTGTAAATCTCATAGAAAAGAGTTTATTGCCTCTACAACCAGCACATGATCCCCCCCTATTAATGAGGAGTCCTAGCAATGTGAATTCAATCATGAGAGGTTCATATTCGATGTTTCGAATTTGGAACATATCATATTAATTTGAAAGATAAGTTGTCGTATCTTCAGAACTCTCGTATAGAATCAAATACCGAAAAGGGTTGAGCGGTTTCAATTATAGTAATCTCACGAGTGTTTAACTTCTATTACATTCTCATAAGATTGTGACACAAATTCCTTGTGTCAATTAAAATTTGGAGTGTACTTCAACTTCATGCTTTGAAAACCCTATCTCAATTAAGGTACTAGCGTATTCCCATTCTTGATAAATCGATCTTTTCTACACTCCTGGAGATGATTAGTGTTGCATACTTGAATATTCCTCTGTAAATGATTTCTATTGCTGATATGTTATATAAACTCCATGCCTCATTGTTTCAAACCAATGATTTCATCGCAATGATTAATTATATCATCATAATCCATAGTAAGTTTTATGTTTGCTAAAAAAAATACAACCTCATGAAATACCCCGCTCAACACATCTACATTAATCGATTCCTGAGATACTTCCAATCAATCTCGAACCTCGTTGTTCCTATTTATGGTAAAGCAATTAAGCGTATGGGTTCAAGAATGTCAACAGGTAGCGTCATTCCATGGTTAATCATATTAGTAAGGAACTGTATGGTCGTATTCATTCTATCCCTCACATAATAATGGTTAAAAGTTGCCAAGTGTTCAACTGGGGTGTCCGGCATGAAGATTTAGAGTTAAAGAAAGTAAGCAAGTTGTTCTCAAGGTTTCCTCTAGGAAGATGCTATGAAAATTGTTCCCAAGGGTAGGGTAGGTGTAGTGCACTTTAGAATTTAAGGAATCGTGAAAAAGATGGGCCAAGTTATGAGTATGATATCTCCCTATCGTATTATTTCCCTCTATGGTTCCGGTGTTCCATGTATCTATGTCTAAGAAGGTAATTGGGAATCTTTGGTATATCATTCCGATGAGAATTGTTGAAGGTGGAACTAATAGATAGTCAGCTTATAGTGAGTAGCTAATCGCAATCTGGGTTTAATCAAGGTTGAGAGTTGTGGAAGGGAAAATATGAATTCGCATAATAGTATATCATATGGTCGTGATTCGATAGGTGCTTTCTGTGGTTACGACCTATATACATACATACATATATATATATATATATATATATATATGTATGTATGTATATATATATGTATGTATGTATATATATATGTATGTATGTATATATATATGTATGTATGTATATATATATGTATGTATATATATATATATATGTATGTATATATATATATGTATGTATATATATATATATGTATGTATATATATATATGTATGTATATATATATATATATGTATGTATATATATATATATGTATGTATATATATATATATGTATGTATATATATATATATGTATGTATATATATATATATGTATGTATATATATATATATATATGTATATATATATATATATATATATGTGTGTGTGTGTGTGCAGCTCATGTGCAGGTATTGTCTTTGATAATGAAATATTAGATGTATGGAAAATATGTGTTATTGGTATGTTGTACTAGTTTCTTAGTTACAAATGTATTGTTAAATTGTGTTCCTGAGGTTCTCTCATATGTGGATAGGCCCAGTTACAAAGGAAGCTCAGGCGAAATTTTCAGAAATTTAGAGAGTTAGTCAAAATTTGGACTTTCTGGGGCGTGAATGAAGAGTCGAATCCAATATAAAGGGGAACCACAAGGTGGGAAGCCAATTGTTGTTGTTAATATTGTTAGTAGAAGGAACAATAGTGTTTCGGCTATGGCAAGGATTGTGATGTTGGTATGCAAAATGAGTTAGTGGTAATGGGTTATAAATCTTGTGTGGAAGAGAAAGAGGACGATAATGTATTAGACTTTTTTCAGAGGGTGGCTTCTACTATTTGGCTTCTAGATTCAGTTCTAGTGTTGCCATTGATGACGTCTAGTGCTTATTCTGGTTCAAGGGTTTAAGATGAGCAAGTTAGTTCTTTGTACTATGTAGGATGCTAAAAGTAGTTGAATGTATTGGTTATGGAAGGGCGGGAAAATCACTTGATAAGTACATTGCTATGCATAATTGAGGGGCATGTGAAATTTGGAGGCTTGAGGTATGTGAGGAAGGAAATAAGTCCTGTTGGGGTGTTTGGGGCGAGCCATGATCCTCATTCGAGGACGAATCTTAAGTGGGGGAGGATGTAAGACACCGTGAAAATTTTTTCTCAAAACCCGAGATCTAATAATGCAAGTTAGGAATAAGTGACAGAAATTCATAAAATTCTTCGCAGCAAGCTAGCAAGCCGCGGTTCGTACCCTTTGGACTGATTGATGCATTAAAAAGTTAGGGAATAATGTTTTTTAGAAGAGCGCGTTTCTGCGACCCATTATGCAGTCATATAAAAGCTATGCGGACCGTATAGTCTCTGCAGAATGAGGAAGTATGTTGACTAATTTTGAGGTCAACTATGCAGCCAATTATGTGATCGCATAATCAATATGCGAGCTGCATAGTCATCGCATAATCTCCTTAAAATTTTTGCAAAGAGTAGTTATGTGGTGCATTATGCGACCGCAGAACAGGTATGCGGAGTGCATTCTTGTCACATACCTAGGCAATTTTTTCAGGTTTCGAGGGCAATTTTGGGGGTCCCTTTTGCGGGCCGCATGTCAATTATGCGATCGCATATTCAATCGCAGATTTTTGTCTGGGCTCCTAATTTCTAATTTTTTTACCCGACCCCATTTCGATATATTGTATGCTACCCTCAATTTTAGGCCTATTTTCTTATGCATATATATATATATATATATATATATATATATAGGGTCCTAGAGGGAGAAGGGGTTCTTCATCAAATTTCTCCTAAGATCTTGCTTAAACCTTGAAAAATTGTAAAGAAAGGCACCTAGGTCTTCTTCCTAAGAGGTAAGGTTCTTTAACCCAAGCTCTTAATTACTAGATATAACTAGAATGGAGCATTATAAGGTTAATCCATGAGAATGGGAGTAGATATATTGCATGCATAAGTTCTTAAAGTTTTTGGTGAAGTCTTGAGCTAAGAATGGGAGGAGGGATGATAGGATCTTTCATAAAATGGTTTTAAAAGCATAATGTACACTTAATGTTTGAAAATATACTCAAATGAGCTAGAACTGTGATCACATCTCTAATTTGTGGTTCAATTCGCCATGTTCCTAAAAGATTGACGTTGCTAAGGTCTCAGAGTATAGTTGGACTTAAAGAAAGCTTAATCGAGGTATGTAGGCTAAACTTTCTCCCTCGGAAGTGAATTCCATATTTTTTCTGAGTCTAAGTGTGGTTTGTCTACCAAAATGGTATAGCATTGAGTCACATTTTAAATGAAGATTAGTGTACTAATTGGGTGAGAAGAATTTGATCTGTTCAATTCTCCTAGTTGGTTCTATGTATACTAAATGTCATGATTGAATATATCTACTTTTTGATAAACTGTAAAGATGTATGGAAATGAATCGAATGAGAAAATATGAAATAATTATAAAATAAACCTTGACCCAAACGTTATGAACTAATTTCAAAAATAGAATGGCATAAAAGTCTTGTACCCGAACTATGCCTGTGAGTGGTTGTTCTAGATTTTACTTTGCCTTATAAGTACATTCAATGTAATGCTAGTCCTTGCACATTCCGATGTTGAAATTGTACAATTGTCTAGATGGGAAAGAAATAATTCAAGGATAAGTGAGGTGATTTCTTATTTATAACTCCAAATGTGTATTTCAATTGTTGGTTGGCAAGTCCCTCGTTGTCAAGAATCCCTTGTGTTTGATGATTCTATTCCTAATGAACTCAAAAATATATGATTCTCGAAATATTCGGTACACTGATATTGGTTGGTGATACTTGGAAATAAAGGAGATGAGAATATGTAAAACCAAATACGGCCTTCATTCCATGGAAAAGATAAATCTTGAGAAAGGGCCAAGGAAACACTGTTATCGAGAGAGATTGAGGACATTATTAAAAACTATAAAATGTTAAAGGTATTGAGGTAAGCATGGTTGTATTTATTCTATGTTTGTATACTTTGTATTTATACTATAATTGTGTGTAATATTAAATCAAATTAAAAATATTTTTCGGGGTCTCATTAGCAAAATCGAGGATGGGTGGGTCATATGGCTTATACTTGAAAGTACACATGCCGGTGTAGGTGTGGATCATGGTTATTCCCCTTAATTAGGATGAACTTAGTAACATTTTTAAATTGGTAATGCCAGCCCACCGGCATATGTGGGAAGGCAACCTAGTTGGTCGAGCCGTGATCGAACGCCATGGCACACACTTGGTGGTATTATGATGCAAATCAAAAACTAGAAATTTAAAATTGGAAATTTTGATTGTAGTATATGTATCCAAGGGGACGACCTAGCTGATCGGGTTGTGATCGGACTCCATTCTAACAGAGACAGTGGTATAACTCATATTGGTGCTAATAATCTCCCAACCAAAAAATTATATATTATTTTCGTAAACAAAAAGACTTACTTGTTTTAAATTGGAAGCTTGTATATTTTTGACTTTGACTTACTTTTTCATGGTTTATTTGCGTATATGGTTATTCTATTCTGAAAGAGGACTTTTAGCTTGCATACTAGTGCTATTCGACGATGCTAATGTCCCTTCTGCGGAGGGCACTGTATTATTTTATAATTCAGGTGCTTCAATAGCGGACGTCATCGACCAGTGATAGCATTTTTCTCTTCCCAACAGTCTTGTTGAGCCCCATTCCATCCCGGGGTCATTTAATGTATCTTTTGTTAAATTTCTCATCACCTTTTGAGGTATAGACCGAGCCTTGTTTAGGGCATTTCTCTATTACTTCTATTGTAGTTAGAGGCTCCGTAGACTGTTTATGGGTGGTGGTTATTCATGGGAGTCCAGACTAGAAATGTTAGTACTTAATAAGCATGTTTTCCATTAAAATTGTAAACTTGTAATAATTTTAAAGCTATGAACGGAGTCATTACAGAGAATGAAATGAAATTTTATAATGGAAATTACTTAGTGTTTTGATAAAATGGGATAACACTCCCACTTTATTCAAGGACTAGGTCTGGTAGAATTAAACCTAACAGGCTTGCTCAGTCGGATTTAATTGGTTGAGCACTGGTCACGTCCCATGATTTTTGGGGCATGACATTAACATTATACAATATGTAGCAACATTAAACAACACAAGGCTAGGTAATTTTATTTTGGGGCTTGTCATCAGTCAGGAGCTTTCCTTTTAGCAATTCTTACCCTCAAGTTATGTATTTGTGCTTTGTCCATGCTGATCAAGGTTTTTCCTTCTACTTAAAATCCATGAAGTGTGAATGTACCTACAATAGAGAAAACCATGTTCGCTAAAATAATTAGCAACTGAGTTTCCCTCTCTGAGTACATATTGAAATATCACATTAGAGTAATCCCTTATCTGCTTTATTTTCTGAACATCAGGAACTACAACCCAAGGTGACACTCACTCTCCTTCAATAATATTCTTCAACGCCATTGAATCAGGCTCTAATATGAGAAGATATAACTCATGCTCTACACAGTACTCCAGGCCTTACAGAATAGATTTTGCCTCAGCTACTACATTAGTTGTCTCCCCTAAATCCATGGCACTTGCATACACTTTCTCCCCTGCATCATTCCTCATACAAAAACCCAAAGAACTAGGTCCATGGTTTCATTTAGAAGCTCCATTGATTATCCATATCCTCCATTAGAAGAATGAGATCTTGAATGGTAACCCTTTAGTACACATATGCTTGAACTCCTGATTTGGATTAACCTTATGCCAAGTATCCAAGCACTACTAAGAGTAATTCCCAGAAGGAGTTGGTATCCAGTATGGTCTATTCCTGTAATCCTCACTTTCCTCATAATGTACACTGAGCATAATATGATCGACAATTTTACTATTAAAGTTTTGATCCAGCAATTGATCCTTCTATATTTCACATTGCCTCAGTTCTGCCACATCTTATAGTTCTTCATTGATTGGAAATTCTTCTAGTGGCACATGATATATTCCTCCCAACCCAGCCCAATTTTCATGACAAATATTAGTTATTCTACTCTTCATATCCCAAAGGATCTCATGTTCAATTTCATCCCTATCATTCAACATTTTCCTCTACACATGAGAACCCTTTCTAAATTACACAACTGTAGGTAATTCCTTTTTGCAATATTTGTTCCACAAGAAGTTGGGCTAAAAAGACTTAGTAGTCGTAAACCTCGACTATAGCTTAGAAAAAAATGCCCTCGAAACATTATTTAGGGATTTAAAGATGGGGAGACATGTATTCTCCCAAGAAGTCCAATGATCGCTCCTTCCTTTTTCCGTTGTACTCTAAAAGAATAGGGCAAAAAGTGTAGTTTAGCCTTCACCTTTTTTATTAAATCATTAGAGTAATCTTTCCTCCTTCTAGTGTAAAATACAAGGCACATTAAGTATATGAAAGGGAATTCGCCTCTTGCAAATCTGTTGAAAGCGTTGATTGAGCCCGAACAAGAAACTCGACACTTTGTATTGATAAATCACACAACTATTACAATTAATCAGAAAATCAAATTGATTTTCGGATTTACCACCAAATAGGAAATAACAGAGACTCAACGACCAAATTGAAATCACTTTCTAAGTTACCCTAGATTGCAATTTCTGGAATTTCCAGAATTGCAGAACCTTGCACTCAAGAGCTTCGGCTCTTCTCTCCCATTCAACTCTTTAATTTTTTTTCTCTCCATTACTACTGCACTTGTAGTATTTTTTGTGGGATAATTTCAAGGGCAGAGAGCTCCCTCTTTTATAGCAAAGAATGGTGATGGTAGGTGGTGAAAAACACTTGCCATTTCCAAATTCTCCTCCTCCATTCAATGGTCGGTGAGGTTCAATGGTTGGTGAGGACGGTGGTGTATTTTGTTGACTATGTTGGAAGTGGGTTTGCCAATTCCCACCAATTCTAACACTCCCCCTCAAACCCAATTCTCCATGCCAAGCATCTGCTTGAGTTTCAAGAACACTTCAGTTTTCAAAGCCATTGTGAAAATGTCGGTAGCTTGGTCTTCTGTCCTGCAGTAAATTAGTTCAATGATATTGTCCTTCACTTGCTCTCTGACGAAGTGATACTTCATATCAATGTGTTTGCTTCTGCTGTGGGACACTGGATTCTTTGAAAGTGATATAGTCGATTTATTATCGACATATATCGGTGTCGGACCATCTTGATCATGAAACAGTTCCTTCATGATATTCCTCAGCCATATTGCTTGACATGTACAAGCCGCCACTGCCATGTATTCAGCCTCACATGTTGAAAGTGCAACAGTTTGTTGCTTCTTCGAGGACCATGAGAATGCTACAGATCCAATTGTGAACAAGTAGCCGGAAGTGCTTTTCCTGCTATCCAAGTTTCCACCATAGTCACTGTCTGAATATCCAATCAATTTGGAGTTTTCAGAGTGAGTATAGTGCAACCCTTCTCCAACGGTACCTTTGATGTACCTTAGGATTCTCTTTGCGGCTTGAAAATGGTCTTCTTTTGGAGACTCCATGTATCTGCTTACTAACCCGACTGCATACATGATATCTGGCCTTGTAAAGGTTAGATATCTGAGACTTCCTACCAAGCTCTTGTATAGTGTCAGATCGACTGGATCTTTTCCTGAATCAGTTGTAAGCTTCATTCCTGCTTCAGCTGGTGTTGACACAGGCTTACAGTTCTCCATTCTGAATTTTCTCAGAATTTGGCCCGCGTACTTCTTCTGGGAAATAAAGATTCCATCTTCTGACTGGAACACTTCGACTCCAAGAAAATATGACATTTGACCAATGTCATTCATTTCAAATTCTTTGGTCATGGCTTTCTTGAACTCTTCGAACATGCTAGGATTGTTCCCTGTGAATATCATATCATCTACGTAGAGGCAGATGATCATAATATCTCCGGCTTCATTTCTTTTGGTGTAGAGGGCATGCTCGTAAGGACTCTTTTGAAAGCCGTTCTTCTGGAAGTATTCATCAATTCTGGTGTTCCATGCCCGCGGAGCCTGCTTCAATCCGTATAAAGCCTTTTTCAAGTGATACACTTTATCTTCTTGGCCTCTTTTGACATATCCCAGTGGTTGCTCAACATAGACTTCTTCTTCAAGATAGCCATTTAGGAATGCTGACTTCACATCCATCTGGTAGATTCTCCATTTGTTCTGAGCAGCTAATGCAATCAGCAGTCTGATGGTTTCAATTCTAGCAACAGGTGCAAAGACTTCTTCATAGTCAATGCCGTACTTTTGTTTGTAGCCTTTAGCTACAAGTCTCGCCTTGTGTTTCTCCACCTTTCCTTCAGGGTTTGTCTTCGTCTTGAAAAACCATTTGACTCCAATGGCTTGATGACCTTCAGGTAAGTTGGTTAACTCCCAAGTATCATTCCTTTTGATTGAAGCTATCTCTTTATTCATAGCTTTTCTCCACTTCTCATCTTTTTCAGCTTTCTCATATATGACAGGATCACATTCAGCAAGTAGACAGAACAACGTGTAGTCATTCATCATTTCAACAGGTTCTGTTGAGTCATAGATGTTCCTTAAGCTCCTCGTTTTAGCTGGAGCTCCCCCTGAATTACTGCTACTGCTTGCTGATGTTGATGGTGTTGATTGAGGAGATGGTTGATCTGGACTGGGAGGTGGCGTCTGATCACTATCTTCTTGAGTTGGCTCTTCAGGGTCAGCATCATTGTCCTCGTAGAATAATCCTGTGACAGATTTCTCTTCATCGGTCCACTTCCATTGATCAGCTTCATCGAATGTGACATCTCTGGAAATTATGAGCTTCTTGTTAACAAAATCATATAGCTTGTACCCCTTCATTTGTTTAGCATATCCGACAAAGATGCATTTAACACCTTTATCATCAAGCTTCTTTTTTTTCTGGACTGGAACGTGGGCATAAGCTATACATCCAAAAATTCTGAGATGTCCGACAGTTGGTTTGTGGCCGCTCCATGCTTCATTTGGAGTCTTGAATCTGACGCTTTTGGTTGGACATCGGTTGAGTAGGTAGACTGCACAATTTACAGCTTCAGCCCAAAAATCTTTTGACAGGTTCTTTTGCTTCATCATGCTCCTTGCCATATCAAGAATTGTGCGGTTCTTTCTTTCAGCAATTCCATTTTGTTGTGGAGTATAGGCGGTTGTGAACTGGTGCACTATTCCAGTTTCCCTGCAAAATTCTTTGAAAAGATTAGATGTGTATTCACCGCCTCTGTCTGATCTGACGGTTGTCAGATATTCTCCACTCTGCTTCTCTACCATCGCCTTGAATTCCTTGAACTTTTCAAGAGCTTCTGACTTTTGACGAAGAAAATATACCCAACACTTTCTTGAAAAATCGTCAATGAAAGTGATGTAGTACTTTTTCTTGCCAAATGACTCGACATCAAACGGGCCTGCTATGTCTGTGTGTACGAGCTCCAATGGTCTGCTTGCTCTCCATGATTGTCCGACTGGAAAGCTACTCCTGTGTTGTTTGCCTTTGACACAGCTTTCACACACTCGTTCTGGTTCATCGATCACCGATAGCCCTTTCACCATATTAGCTTTTGACAACAGCTTCAAGCCGGTAAATCCAAGATTACCAAAGCGCAGGTGCCACAGCCATAGGGGTGTTCAAAACCGATCAGAAACCGAAAACCAATCCAAACCGAAGCTTAACGGCTTACTGGTAACGGCTTAACGGCTTAACGGACGGGGAACAGATTGATTTTTTTTATTAACGGCTTATCGGTTTGGGGATGGATTATTCAATTTTCTTAACGGCTAATCCGTTAACCCGTTAAGAATATAAATATATATTATGTATATATATATATATATATATATATATATATATATATATATATAATTTATTTTTATTTATATATATTAAATATAAAAAACTGAAACCCTTAAGAATGATTAACAAAAGTTTATTTCTACTTCTAAGCATTTTTAATCTCGGGATCTAGATGATTTGCATGTACTCGCCCAACATAAAGGAGATGAAGGTGATGGACAAGAAAAAAGTGAGGAGGGCAAAGCTATATTACCTCAGGGATAAAATGAATGCCCTGAAAAGACATTAACAAACTAGCTCATATGAAGGTATACTGGAATAGGTGTTTGATCTATAATTGCCTGAAGAGATCTATCAAATTCTAGTAAACATGTATGTTAGGCCGATAAGCCGCCCAATAACCGCCCTATAAGAGCTAACCCGATACCAATCCGCCCGATATCTTATCGGGTGGCTAACGGATTAATACATTTAAAAGCCGATAACCGTTAAGCCAAACCGTTAAGAGTAAAAGCCGCCCAATCCGCCCAATGAACACCCCTACACAGCCACGAGCTCTCATCCAGTGTGGACTTCAAACATTTGGTTGTTTGACTCTGGATGTCAAGTGTGAACAACCTGTTTTTCGCCATGTTTACTTTGGCGATCATGTCTCCACTACCATTTCTGATGGCAAGCGAGTAGTCCTTCATGTGGATGTCATAGCCTCTCTCCAGTAGTTGTCCAAGACTAATGATGTTATTTTTCATGGCTGGAACATAGTACACGTCGGAAATGTACTTGTTATCTCCGTTCTTGGCTTTGATCAAGATCTTGCCTTTACCTTGGACTTGAACTTTGGATGCGTCTCCAAATCTGACTTCACCTCGGACTGCTTGATTTAGTTCTGTAAAGAACTCTTTGGTACCGCACATGTGATTTCTTGCACCTGTGTCAAGATACCAAACATTATTCCTTTCATCTTCATTACCTTTGTATGTCAGCAACAGAGTTTCATCTTCAACTGCTGCTAGGTGATTGCTCTCCTGTCTGGCTGGTTTAGTGCATTCATAACTGAAATGACCATATTCTCCACAGTTATAACACTCATATTGTGACTTATCACCTCATTGGTGATAACCTCCTCTGCCACGACCTCGATATCCGCGACCACGACCGCGTCTGCCAGCTCTTGGGTTGGTATATGAAGTCTGTGTTGTCTGATCTTTGTGGTTGACTTGTGGTCCTCCTCCTCGTCTGCCACGGTTGTGAGTATCTCCGAATCTTCCACGACCACCTCTTCCTCGACTGGAACTGCTTCCATAGTCATTATTGAGAGTGAGCTTACTTTGCAAAGCTTGCTCATCTTTTTCTGAATCGTCTTGACGATTCATTCTGTACTCGTGGGCTTGCAGGGAACCGAGTAGATCGTCAATGGTCATCGTGGAAAAATCTCTTGACTCTTCTATTGAGGCGACGACGTGGTTGAATCTTCGAGGCAATGTTCTCATGATCTTTTCAATGACCTTGATCTCCTCAAGAGGTTCACCATTCCTCTTCATTTCATTGACTATCCCTTGGAGTTTTGTGACATAGTCGATGACTGGTTCTGAAGTGGACATCTTCAATGCCTCAAACTCTCCACGTAGAGTTTGGATACGATGTCTTTGTACTTTGACAACTCCTTGAAATGATTTATGCAGCAGCGTCCAAGCTTCTTTTGCTGATGTTGCTTCAGAAAACTTTTCAACTAGGTCTCTTCAACATTCTGGTGGATTAGAAGTCTGGCCCTCTGATCCTTCATGCGAGAAGTTATTAGTGTCTTCTTTTCAAGATCTGTTAAAGCTTCTTCAGCAGCTTTATCATCTGGTTCAGAATATCCGTCTTCAACGATCTCCCATAGGTCGTTAGCACCGAGCAAGAGTTTCATCTGGTTACTCCAATTGCCGTAGTTCTTCTTGTTCAACTTCAAAATCTGTGGTGCAAATATAGCCGCCATTTTTGACATCGCCTATCACGAACCAAGCTCTGATACCACTTGTTGAAAGCGTTGATTGAGCCCGAACAAGAAACTCGACACTTTGTATTGATAAATCACACAACTATTACAATTAATCAGAAAATCAAATTGATTTTCGGATTTACCACCAAATAGGAAATAACAAAGACTCAACGACCAAATTGAAATCACTTTCTAAGTTACCCTAGATTGCAATTTCTGGAATTTCCAGAATTGCAGAACCTTGCACTCAAGAGCTTCGGCTCTTCTCTCCCATTCAACTCTCTAATTTTTTTTCTCTCTATTACTACTGCACTTGTAGTATTTTTTGTGGGATAATTTCAAGGGCAGAGAGCTCCCTCTTTTATTGCAAAGAATGGTGATGGTAGGTGGTGAAAAACACTTGCCATTTCCAAATTCTCTCCATTCAATGGTTGGTGAGGTTCAATGGTTGGTGAGGACGGTGGTGTATTTTGTTATCTATGTTGGAAGTGGGTTTGCCAATTCCCACCAATTCTAACAAAATCCAGTGCTATCTCCAACTGCTTGAAACATCCGATATGGTACCTTAGAATGCATATAATATGAGCTCTTAGCTTGGTTGATCATTTCACCTGATACCTTCTCATAACTCCCTAATACATATATAATATTTCTCAAAGATGGAGGGTGAGCAGATGCAAATATTATGGTATCGTCATCATAAGCCAAATGAGTCAAAGGATCTGACCACTTAGGCATAATAAAACTAACAAATGATTTATCTTCAAAGATCTTATTCAAAGATCTAGACAGGACCTCAACTAAGTGAATGAATAAGGCAAGAGATACAGGATCACCTTGCTTTACTCCTCTTGTAGACTTGGACAAACCTGAGGAATGCTCATTCACCAAGACAGAATATCAGTTGTTAGCTACCAAATTCCACACATGGTGATAACATGTTTTGCAAAAGCACATTCTCATTTTAACATATAACAAGTATTTCCATGACACCCTGTCTAAGCCTCTTCCATATCTAGTTTAATGACAACATTGGCAGGCTTACCTATCAATCTAATGTCAGTAACAATCTCTTGTGTAAGTAGGATATTCTCAAAAATACTTCTCCCTTTCTCAAAGCTAGATGATTTGGAGATATTAAGGAAGGTGGGATTTTCTCCAATCTATGTGAATAACTCTTGAAATTACCTTGTTGATGAAATTGCACAAACTTTGGACTAAATGGCTTGACAAAATTTGAGGTCTGCTCTTCATATGTCATCAACAATGGTGCATGATCTGATCTAATTCTGACTAAGTGTTCCACTTCTATTTTTGGCAACATGCTCTGAAATTACATGTTCACAAAAATCCTATCCAACCTCTTGAATATTCACTCAGCATTGGACCTACCATTCCACCATGTAAATAGACTCCTTTTGTACCCTTGATCAAACAGTTCATATGAGTTTACACAAAATGCAAAGTCCTCATCTTTGGGAGGATGTACTGGAAATCCTCCTATCTTTTCATCTTCATGTAGAATCACATTAAAGTTCCCTCGTACAAGCCAAGTCAGGTCCATATCGCTTGCCAAATAATACAAATGATCCCATAATTCCAGTCTCTCTAAACCTGAGCATTTTGCATAAGCAAATGTCATCATGATATGTTGTCCTAGGTCATGGTGAAATACTTTCACAGTCACTTGTTTTTCGGTATCCTCAACTAATTCCCATTCCACCACAGTATCAAAGAATAGCCAAATCTTCTCATAATTATTTGTATAGGCAGTTTCCATATTCCACCTCCTTTTATATCTTTGTTTGTACCCCCTTTTTCTGAAAAGGTTCCATCAATGCAATGATAAAGAAATTTTGTTCCTTTTTCATGTTGATCACTCTAGAAAAGGCATGTTGTCTATTAATAGACCTTATGTTCCAAATCAGTGTCTCTATCATTATTTGGTTTGTGAGGCTGCCCTTTTGAGCAAAATTCTTTTAGTCTGAAGATTGCCTTTGTTCTGGCCTTGCTTTCTTGTATTTTTTCCAATCTTATCTCCACCCCTAGGTGATATTGTTCATTCGTAGTAAACTATTTTCTTTGTGCATCAGTACAAAAGACATTCAGTATCTCTTGCAACTACCTTAAAATTTTCAGTTGTTTCTTCATCTCCTTCTTCTTGAAATTTCTCCTGATCACCCAATGCTTGAATCTCTATAGGTGGGACATTATGTGTAACAAGTTCATGCAATTCATATATAGGTGACTTCAGAGGAACATTTAGCTGAGTTTGCATTGGTTGCCCAGTCCCAGAAGCACAAGCCAAGGGACTTGTCTCAATTGTACCTGCTACATGAGGCACCATAACATGTTGATCTACATTATTCTCCTTCATCACAATTTCACATTGATCTCCAGTTCCTAGGATTGTTGAAGAATCTTGAATTGAAAATCATAAATAGATCGCAAGCTAGGGTTCACTATAGGAGACTGCACAAAAACTAATGTTCCATTAAGATCACCTAGCTTCCTATCAAATATTTCCTTGTCTAAACTTATTGTATTCTTTAGTACATTGTAGGGACATTCTCCAATTTGACATCACTTGAAATATCCATCGAAACACCCTCCACAATGGTCAAAACCCCAATAGTTTCCCTAGGGTTTACTGTTGTATTGGATTGTGCATTTGCTAAATCATCTTCAACTAATTTTGCTCTTGAATTATGTTACTTAGATGATCCTGAAGCTCCTCCAGCTGGTAAATTAGGTTGTCGACTGTTTGGTTGTTGGGTAAATTTAAACCTAGTTTCCAGTAACCTAGGGTTTACTATAGTGCTAGTATTGTTTGCACCTTCTGCTTTCCTTGCTTATCCTTCGTGTTTTCCTCCAGTGTTGCCCTTGTGTTTGTACCTGTTTGAACTTCCATTAATTCCACCTCATCAGTCCATAGTGGATTCGCTGAATTCGATTCCTGAATCTCCCTATTCTTCTTTGATTCTTCACAGGTCTAAGAAGTAACATCTTGGCATGAATGATATAGTGTAACATTCATTTGCTTTATTTCTTCTTTATTGGCCCCCAAATCATCGATGCACCTATTCCAATGTAGACTCCCTCATATCCACCTCCTCAATCCCTAAATTGTTAGGATTAGGAGCCTTATCATTCTCCCACATTTGAGTTACATTCCCTATAGGTTTGACAATCCCAGAAGGAGTAGGATTGCTATTTTCTCATTGACCAATACCTTTTCCACTGCTTCTTTATTTACATGTATTTGATCCTATAGATTTTGAGTCTCTCCTTCAGAAAGAATTGGATTCCTTTTTTCTACAGTTAGCCTACTCTCATTGGCATTAGAACTAGGTCTAGGAATTCTAGTATTTCTCATATTGCCTCTCCTGCTTTTTATTAGGTCTCAGGCTTTGTCTGTTTTTGTTATTCTCCTTATATTTGCCATCTATGATCATAAAGGTTGGATTTTCTATTTCTTCAGCTTGCAGGGCATCAAATTTGTTCTTGATCTTAACTCCCTTTTCAGCACTTTTACATTTCCCTTTGTGTGACTCATTCTTCTTGACAGTGTCAATTATGTGACCACTCTTATCCCTTTGATACTTGTCTTTCCTCCTTTGCGTCCACTCTTATCTTGTCGGATTAGGGATAGGTTTCCCTTACACTTTACCACCAGATAATACGTTAGTAGCAGCTACAGTTGTACCAATAATCTCCTTCTCTTTCCCTTTATCCTTGTCTTCCTCATCAAACTATCTCATTTCTGGATTAATCACCCAGCACTCTTCCTCTTTGTGATCTTGTTTCTTGCATAATTTACAATACTTAGGCATATATTCATACCTATTCTTGATCCACTTAGATTTCTCAGGCCAATAGTCATATTCCTCCTCAATTATTTTGATTCTTTGAGGTAAATTAGATAGCAAGTTCACCTCAACCCCCACCTTAGCACAACTTGGACATCTACCATTTTGAGTAGCCAATTCCACATGTAATGGTCTTCCTACTTCCCTAGCTAATAGGAATACAAACTCCTTGACAAATAAGTTTGGAGGCAAATCCTGGAAAGAAATCCAAGCTATAGTTATAGGAGTTTCTTCATTTGCTTTTCACCACAGATTCCACTTAGTACAATGCATCTGCCATATCTCATTTTGTATTTTTAAATAAAATAAAGTTTTGACAAAAGAAGAATATAATCCTCCATTAATCAAAGCTTGATTAACACATGACTATATTCAATCAAGACTTTTTTATTTTAGTTATAGATCTTAACTTTATTAGTCGAAATTGGTTTCTCTTTGCATTGCTTGTTAATATTAAGTCATTTTTGCTAAAAGCGTATGTGAATTTTTAAAGGAAAGACTATTTTTGATTGAGGAATTGGCCCAAGTGAGGTATGTATATTGCATAACTTTGTGTGGGGGATGTTCCATGTAGGATTTGGTCTGATTTCACTATTTAGATTATGTAAAAGATGTGTACATGAGGTGACGAGCATGAATACGGGCTTATAAGTGGCATTTGAACTATTTAGATTCTTAGGTTATTTATTTGCACTTAATTGATGTTTTTATTTCATGGAGTATCTTTCATTGTTAAGTTTATTCCTTCTGTTATATTGTGTTGTTGTTGAAATTCTTGAACATGTATGACTTCGACCAGATTAGACTGCAAGCTTTTAATATGTCTTTATGTGATAGTGTTCTCTATGTGAAATATGTTGAAATCATTTTATGACTACTTGATCATACTTATTACATTGATTTACCCATAATCATGCCTTATTTAATTAAACACCCCTCTACTGATATGATTATTTCCTATGTCCTTATGCACTATTGCCGGAAGTTGTGAGTTTATATCTCGACGTGACTTGGTATTATTGTTGGATATTGTGGCACTTGGTATTATTATTTTGTGGTATCCTGGCACTTGTGTACATGTTGACCGGATTGATTGGGGGTGTCAACACAAAGTTTTATCATGCAATTGTATCTATTGTTGTGCGCATGAGGCAAAATAAGGGTAGCATTATCTCTGCTACCCACGTAGAAAAGTAAAGGTGATTATATACGTATGTGGTGAAATACCGATGGAATATAATATCAATGTACACATGTGACATAATAAAGGTGGCGATATGGGAATTTTATGTGATGGCTTAGGCGTGTTATTGTTGAAAGAGGAGTATCTTGGTTGTTGTTTTTTACTTCCTTATATGTTTCATGCATATTACGTTGTTATTTTGTTCACAATGTGCTACTCGTTGTCTCTAATATTACTTGATTAATTGAGTTGTGATAGTACACTTGCATATGCATACACCATTGCATATCATTTATATCAGTCCATGAGTATGAAATTCGAATTTTATTGATCATGTACATGTATTGTTTTATATTTGCTTTCTTTGCATTACAGTTGGGACTGGTAGACTATGAACACGCCAGGAAAATTGAGATATTGAACTTGTGAACATGCCGGATGGATTGTAATATTAAGACTGTGACCACGCCGGACAGATTGTGATATTGAGCCCATGACCATACCGGGCAAATTATGATATTGAGCACATGACCACGCCATACAATTGTGATATTGGCATGTGAATTGTCCGTATGGGATGTAAGTTATGTAGTTGCACGAGATATTTATCGTAGGAGGGTGATTGATAATGTTGGCATGAGGTGCCATGTGTATAAGATTCGTGATTTGTGACTTGAGATTTGTAGCGATAAGGTGTGGTCCCTCGGAGTGACTCTTGTTGTAAATCCTATGTCGGAAGAGTTGTAGATTAATCATTTCTTGTCCTTAATTTCTTCCCTTGTATTTTTTTTGGGCCTTGATTATTTTGTTGTTTTGTCACATGATTACTCTTTGTTTCCATTTATTGATTTTGTTTTCTGTTATTAGATTTGTACAGAATTTTACACATGTTATTCGATTAGTGAGTGTCTTGACTTGAAATTCATTATTATTTACTAAGGTTAGTCTTGATATTTACTGGGTAACGACTATGGCGTACTCATACTACACTTCTGCATATTTTTGTGCAGTTCCGGGTATTAGGGATAGAGTTACTAAGAAAAGTTAGTTTCTTGATCACGAGGATTCAAGGTGGAGCTACTTGATTATCATAGTCCATTAGTGTCCTTCCTTTACATTTCTACTGACAAATTTATATCCAAATAGTATTGTATTTTGAGATATTTTATGTATTCAACTAGAATTCGTGACTCTGTACTACCTAGTCTTGGAGATTTGTAATGATTATCGTCGTGTTGGCATGTATCACCTTTAAATTTCTCATTTATATCAAATTTTGTTTGATAATATCATGTTTAATTGATTTATGTATTGCAAGTGAGTGGCTTACCTGAACTAGTTTAGAGACTAGATTTCATCGCGATCCTTAAGATGAAAGTTTGGGTCGTGATTGGAGCGATAAGGGTGTATATTGTGATTGTGACGAAATGTGGAATACGATGTGACATATGCCTCTATTTATATATGATGAGTTGTTTACCTAAAAAAATAATAATACAATGCCTCTATTCCTTAATTGCTTCTCTTGTATTTTATTTGGGCCTTGATTATTTTATTGTTTTGTCACATGATTACTCTTTGTTTCCATTTATTGATTTTGTTTTCTGTTGTTAGATTTATATAGAATTTTACACATGTTATTCGATTAGTAAGTGTCTGACTTGAAAGTCATAATTATTTACTAAGATTAGTCTTGATATTTAATGGGTACCGACTATGGCGCACTCATACTACACTTATGCATATTTTTGTGCAGATCCAGGTATTAGGGATAGCGTTACTAAGAAAAGATAGTTTCTTGATCGCGAGGATTAAAGGTGGAGCTGCTTGATTACTGTAGTCCATTGGAGTTCTTCCTTTTACATTTGTACTGACAAATCTATATCCAAATAGTATTGTGTTTTGAGATATTTCTATGTGTTCAACCAGAGTTCGTGACTCTGTACTTCCTAGTCTTGGAGATTTGTAATGATTATCATCGTGTTGGCATGTATAACCTTGAAATTTCTCCTTTATATCAAATTTTGTTTGATAATATCATGTTTAATTGATTTATCTATTGCAAGTGAGTGGCTTACCTAAACTAGTTTAGAGACTAGATTTCATCGCGATCCTTAAGATGAAAGTTTGGGTCGTGATAGGAGCGATAAGGGTGTATATTGTGATTGTGACAAAATGTGGAATACGATGTGACATATGCCTCTATTTATATATGATGAGTTGTTTACCTAAAATAAAAAATAAATAATACGCTAAGTTATTATCACATGCTTTACCATGATCGTTGATATAGTACTCTATTATATATGTTCTTGTCTCCAGTTTTTTTTATATATATTGCAGAGATTCTTTGGCTAGTGAGTATCACATGACTTTAATCTCGTCATAACCTCACCGAGGTTAGTCTTAGTACTTAATGGGTAACGATAATGGTATACTTACGCTATACTTCCGGACATTTTTGTACAGATCTGGATGCTAGAGGTAGCGTACCTCGTGAGTGAGCTTCTGAGAGATTGAGAGGATTCAAGGTAGTATTGCATGGATATCGCAGACCCTTTGAGTCCCTTTCTCTTAATTTATGCTATTGTATTTTCTTTCAAATATTATTAAACTTATTGAGACTCGCTATGTGTTCTGTTTAGAGCTCATCACTCGGTATTACCTTATTTTGGAATGTTAGCTTATGTACTTATGTTTTTGACTTTATTGAGACTTAATTCCATATATTATATTATAATTTCAGAGTTATTATATTCTATTTTTATGTTTTGTATAATTACGTGATTGTCTTACCTAGTCTTAGAGGCTATGTGTCATCACGACTCCTTTGGTGAAATTTGGACCGTGATAATCTCAGCTCAAGAAACCTTTCGGACGGGTCCTGCCCTATTTATTGACTCGGCACATTTTACTCGTCCATAATCAGCCCAACCACTCATTTGACACCCTCAGTTGAAACTCCATTAAATTACACCATATTTTTTATGATTAAAATTAGCATAGTGTTATCTAAATTTTTTTGATTATAGGGTGTATATGCAATAGTAGCAACAACAACAACAACCCAGTATAATGCAAATTATTTGGGTCTGGGGAGGGTAGTGTGTATGCAGACCTTAACTATACCCTAGGGTAGAGAGGTTGTTTCCAAATAGACCTTCGGCATCCTTCGCTCCAAGAACTTCCCACCTTTCTCTTGGGAGACTCGAACTCACAACCTATTGGTTGAAAGTGAAGGTTGCTTACCATAAAGGGTGTATATGGTATGAAGGAAAATATTTTTTTTAAAATAATTAGTTTTATCACTTATTTTCCGATGTTTGGTTGGTGAGTAAAAAAAAATTGAATTCTTTTAAGTGTTTGGCTAGTGAGTAAATAATATTTCTTTTAGAAAATATATAATTTTTGCAAACACAATAAGAGAATAAAAGGGTAAGGGGGTCGACTGTGGAATTATGGAGTTGGGGATAGGCCGGTGGGGGCAGGGGTTGGAGTGTGATGGGAGTAGGGTGGGTTAGGGGTGGTTTGGAGCGTTGGTAGGGTGTAGGGTGAGTGGTGGGGGTTGGTGGGGATGGAAAATATGGTGGAAATGGTTTTTCTTAATCAAATTATACTACTAGGATGGCTACCTAGTAGCTATCTTATTAATAATAAAAAGGAAGAAAAAACTACAAAGGAAGAGTACGGGAGCAAAAACTACAGTAAGGTTGTCTCTATTGCCTTGACTATATAATTATCCATGTGCGCCTCCATCACCTCATGATGGCAGCCTCATGACAGCTACCAACAAAGTCTAAGGAGGGCGAATGATCTCATAGTCATTTGAATATGTTACAAAGGCATAAGACATATAGAAAACACTTACTGAACTAGAAAAATATTTTTTTTAATTGGAAAAAAATAAGTTCGTGAGAAAAATATTTTTCAAAATATTTAAGCTAACAAATATGAAAAAGCTGAAAAATATTTTTCGAATATCAAACACACTTATATCGATTACATCTAAAGGAGAAAACTCAGTTGAAACCCCACTAGTTTGACTAAAAATTTTTGTTTGGCTGAAAATAATGGAATTGCAACCATTTCTTTTATTAGATATTTTATCCGAGAAAGAAAAAATATAAAATTTGAATAAAGTCATTGAATCTAAAGAATAAATAAATAAAAATCGAGTAACATGTACATTGTATATTAAGTAAGAAAACATACCCAGTTGAAACAAATAAATCACTGTATATCATTATGTGCTAATTAACAATTGGACATTCAGAATTTAATTAGGTGATTTGTTTTTTCATTCCATTATACTTAAATGAAAGTGTGTTCACGCTATTTGTCATATCAATATCTAGAGTAAATTATAACACATAGTTAAGGTCCATATTGGTAATTAAACTTGAAGATTATAAGTCAACTTGGAAGAGCCCATTTAGGTGAAGAATAATTTTTAGGAACTTGTAAACTTGAGAGGTAAAAATGCCCTCCATTTTTCTTTTCACTTATTTTTGAACCCAAAATTTGCTAACACATGGTTTAATCGCTAAAAGGGATATTGGGGTCAATTTAATATTATTAAAATTTAGGGGTTAGCTATTAAAGATAAAAAATATATATATATATATATTTTTGCCGCTTCCCCCCCCCCCCCCCCCTCCCCTGCAAAGAACTTCATGATAGACCTACCGTACCAGGCCGATTTTGTTGTATCAAACATCGATTGCAGATAGTGCTGTATTTTGTCCGGTGCCCGGGCCTAAACGGGCTTCGCGGGCGTGGGCCCTGGCGGTCCCGGGCCTGGCGATTCCGGGCTTCGTGGGCTTAATGGGTGAGACCAGCCCATGACGGGCCTTAGCCCATGTGGTCCTGGGCTTAGCGGGCCGGGCTTCACGGGCCTGGCGGGCTTTTTTGTAATTTTTTTTAAGGCAATATCTTGTATTGTAGTTATTAGATTAGTATATAATATAATATACTAGTATAGAATATATTGATAGTATACTAGTTATTAGTACAGTATATATAATATATATTTCAATGTATATTGTATTGTAGTAATTAGTATATAATGTATGTTGTGTATATATACATATATTCCTTTATATATTTTCTTGTAGTATATATTGTATGTTATGTATATATATTCTCTTATATATTTTCTTGTAGTATATATATTTGTCTTATGTATATATATTATAACTTATATAGTTATATATTTTGTTGTAGTATATACATTGTATCTCTTATGTATATATATTCTCTTATATATATTGTATCTTATGTATATATATGATTACTTATATATTTTCTTGTAGTTTATGTTGTACATTATGTATATATATTCTCGTATATATTTTCTTATAGTATATATTGTATGTTATATATATATATATATATATATATATATATATATATATATATATATATATATATATATATATTGTAGATTATAAATAATTTAAAGCAAAGACAAAGAAATATTGAGAAAAAAGATATTCAAGGGTATGTTTTATAATATTTATTATCAAAAATGGAATATCTTTCTTAGTCTTCCTTCCCCCGATGGAATGAGCACAACAAGGTACTAATACCACCATTAAAAGGAAAAAAACTAAAAGAAGATGTGCCAATGTACAAGTTACATCATAATCTACATTGTATCTCTAACAAATCTCATAAATCCGTCAAGGTTGGGAGGTGGTTGTGTTGGTTGTGGTGGAAAAGAAGCTTGTTCATCACCACTTCCGGGTGAAGACGAATCCTCCACAAGTTCTGCTATCATTTCTTCATAAGCTTCATCTATCGCCGGTTGTGATTCTGCAATTCCAAAGTTTCTTCTTTTCGCGCGGATCCAATCTCTAAAAAGTACCGACTTTTCCAAGCTATGCCTCATGAAGCTCTATGATCACATATTTACAGTCTTGCTTGACTGAAAGCGCTCTCCGTGCAACAGTTGAAGCTTGAATTGATAAAATATCCCGAGCCATCCTTGCAAGAACCGAAAAAAGTTTTTCCCTTGACTTCCACAATTCCAAAGATCGAAAGAGCCGTTATAAACTGTTTGAGCATTAATTTTAATTGATGCTTTTGCATCTGCAAGTATAGCAACTTCCTCGTTTGAAAGATCTAAAGCCTTATAAATATTTAAATACCAAAAATGAGGACCTCCCAATTTCATTGTAGGATTTAACATTGCAGCAACACCAAAAATAGGAAGGATAGGAAAAAAAATATTTTTTAAATTTTTGTTTCATTTCATTTATATCAAGTTCATAAATGTCTCCACCCTCGCCAAATTCAACAAACAACTCAGCTAGTGCTGCAATATAAACTAAACAGTTTGAAATAGTAGGATAACATTGCCCAGAAAATGCATTTGTAGCAACTTGAAAATGTTCTAAAAAATCTAAAAGAATTTTAACATTCGTCCAATCTTGCGTAGTAAGCATTTCATCATCATCCTCACCACCTACCCGATAATTAAACGTTACATTAATTGGGTTTCTATATTCGTATGAAACTTCTAAACTTTCGTACATACAATACCATCTAGTCGGGCAAGGTTTAGGAACCTTTCTTTCTCTAAGGCCATATTCATCACATTTTTTAAAATACTCTCTTAGTCTAGTTTTACGGTTTGAATAAAAAAGCCAATTAAGAGCCATTCGAACCTTTTCAATTTCTATTTTAAAATTCGCATACCATCACCGACAATTAAATGATAAATATGACAAATACATATAACATGAAAATATTAGTAAATGCAGGATTTAGTGTTTTTGTAAGCATGCCTACAACACTAGTGTTATTAGAAGCATTATCCATAGAAATTGCAACTATTTTACCGCTAAAGCAAAAATATCTACAAATATCTGAAACAGTGTTAGCTATAAACTTACCTGTGTGACGTGAATTAATTATTCTATACGCAATTATACGTTTCTGCATTGTCCAGTCCTCATCTATCCAATGGCTTGTAACAGTTAAATAATCACAATCATTACCACTTCTACCAATATTAGTAGTAATAGAAATCCGATTAGTTATATGAGTAAATAAATAACGCAAATATTATTCATATTCATGTTTGGATATATAAATATCGACCTTAACTGTTGCGTGAGGCCAACCTTTATAAGTAGGATTAAAGACTCTTCTAATATAATGAACCCAATTAGGATTAGAAGCAAAAGTATAAGGTAAGTACATAACGGTAATCATCTTTGCTAATTCTTCACGATCTCTATTTGGATCGTAATATAAAATACCTCCGGTGACAGTGGTAATTCCTAGTTGAACTAGATTGAATATGTACTAGGGTTAACCGCAGAATTTACACTTGTCCCCTCTTGTTGTGCTTGCATTTGCAAAAATCTAGCCTTATCTCTAGGGTGTGTATTGAGAGAGATTGAGAGATATTGATGAATTGGTGAATAAAAATGAAAGAATGAGGGGGTATTTATAGTTGAAAAATGGGTAAAAGTATAATTATATAAAGTTTGGGGGCCAAATGACCATTTTTTAAACCTCCAAACAGTCAAATTGTAGCCCAAACAGCTACTTTTTAAAATATGTCCGTTGGTTATTTTTAAAATCAATAAAAAATTTAAAATATAGTCGTTGGACCAGTTTAGGCACGCCAGGATTGGCGCAGGACCGGCTGACGGACCCGAGCCACACGGTCCCGGGCTCACGGGCTAAATTGTGCGGACCGGCCCGTCACGGGCTTAAGAGTAACACTAGGCCCAGGACCACCAGGATCGGCCCACCAGGCCCGTTAGGACCGCCAGGAACGCGGGCCTGGTCCGGTCCGGTTCAAGCTCGGGCTACAATACAGGGTTAATTGCAGATCAAAAGCAGGACACGATTAACTCTTTCGTGCCTACATAGACCCCAGTATTGTATAGTTTTTAGATTTTAATAATTTTTAGGTAATATCAAATTCATCTTTTCCTTTTTATTAGAAGTGCAATTTTGGATTAAAAGAATAAGCTGTTTCAAGTGAAATGTATGTGTTGCTGTTATTATAGTTGGTTTTGTAAAATTAGATGTTCTATATCGAGAATTGATATTGGTCCCAATTGATATACTTTTGGGCTCTGTTTATTCAATTGTCGTAGCTATCGCGACCTAAGTTCAGTAATAAACATATGGTCGATTATTGTAAGTTTTCATATGCTCGACGGAATTGTGATTTTATTGATTGTAGTATGACAGCATTATAAATATAGGTTTATCATTTAATACAGTTTCGTTATTTTACCTCTAATTCTTGGATTTATATCTCAATCAGTTGTATAAAGAGTAGACCATCGTAATAGAATCAATACAACTTTGAACTCACTCATCTCTAGCCTTGTAAATTTTACGTTCATGTTTCGAATTATTAACTGTGATATTGTTCTTTTGTATTTTTGAATTGTGATGTTGGTTGTTTTTGGATTTGAACTATGATATCAGCTGTTTTGGAATTTTGAACTATAAGAACTAAAACATTATTGTATCTCTAAATTCCACCTTTGCTTTTCCTTACAGTCTTTATGTTTTTGCATATTAAAACGAGTTTTTTTAAGAAGAAAATGCATGTGTTGCTGCTCTTCTAGAGAGGCTGAATGTTGTCTCGTGTTGATCTATAGATCAACTATTTGATTGTTGTTACAACATGAGTCTATATACCTACTGTTTACAATCAATCTCTTTATATGTCCATAAAATATTATATTTTATTGCTCTACCATGTATAAGTTAAATGACAATCATTTATTTTATTGGTTACGTAGGTATGATAAATATGGACACCATCATTTGAATTAATTAAAAGGATCAATATAAACACAATCAATTGATCAATTCTATGAGTCGATAAGAAAATTCAAAATCTTTGAGAAGCTTGAGAGCTGTTGTTAATAGACATCCTTGGTAAATACTTATCGTGTAGTAAACATCTTTCTTGGTTAACTATAAATCATAATCCGTCTGATAGTTATAACCTCTCATCACAGGTTGTTGCATACAAAATCATTTAAGAGGTCTTTGACGATCTCTAAGTAACACTTGATCTATAAGAAACTTATTTTTATAATGCTGTCTTTCCACTTCAATGTCGCACTCACTGCAACAGTCAATGTTACCTCATGATGATGTTCCCACAGGCTACTACAGAAAGCATACAATTTTAGGGTGCTCGAGGGGCCACTCCAATCCCGGTCGCAGGCGTTAGATCTGCAAATACTATGTGAGTAATGAATATGTATATTTTATTATTCTTATAAGTTGTCTAACAGCTGATATACTCATTGTCATTTATTTTTAGGTATAGGATTAAGATCAATATGATTTTTAAGAGTGGTTTGATGAACCCTATCAGCAAGAATACTACAAAGAACTGATGTTGGATCTCTGGAAAGGTACCAGAGAGTATGAAATGAAGATGTAGAAACTTGAAGAGAAATCGTACTATGCTAAAAAGGAGGTTGAGGGATTGAAGAAGAAGTTCAAATAAGTTAGAGAAAGAGAATAATAAGTTGCAGAAGAAATTTAACTAGTTAAAGTAGAGAATAATATGAGAAAATGACTGAAGAATCAAATGAGTGGGACAAGGGGGAGATTAGTGTTGTTTCTTTTTTTATTAGCCTTTGTCACATATTAAAAAATAACGTTGTGTGTTGAAGAACTTATTTTTAGTTTGATGCATTTTATTTTTGTGAATTTTGTATATCCAAATAATTGATTGTGTAATGACTCGACCGATTGTATTGAATATTTAGCCTTATTTTGCCTATTTTATGATGTGTTGACTTGAGGGGTTGATTGATTTGGTTTTGGGAGAGTTTTGGAATGATTTGGGATATTTAGTCCCTTGGTTAGAGGATTAAGTTGTAACAGTTCATACAGTTTGACTTTTGGTTAGAAAACTCCGGAATAGTATTTTGATGGTTACAATAGCTTTATAAGGTAACTTTGGGACTTGGGCGTATGATCGAATTTGGATTCAGGAGTTCCTAGGTTATTTTGGCTTGAATTGGCGAAAGTTGAAAAATTGAAGATTTGGAAGGTTGATAGTTTTCACCGAGAGTTGACTTTGTTGATAGCAGATTCTGATTGTGATTTCAAAATTTGGTATTGTGTCGTTGTGTAATTTGGGACTTGCATGCGAAATTGGAGGTCATTCCGAGTTGATTCGATATGGTTCGGCTTGTGTTTTAGAAGTTGAAAGTTTGTTATTTCATTAGCCTTCAATTGAAGTGTGATTCGTAGTTTTGATATTATTTGGTGGGTTTTCAGTCCTCGAGTAGGTTCGTGTTATGTTGTAGGAATGGTTGGTGTGTTTGGACGGGGCCCCGGAGGCCTAAGGTCAGTTTCGGATTGTTTATGGTTGTTTGGGAAGTTCAATTCTGGTTCTTCCGCACCTACAACTTATCGAATGTACTCACGCAGAAGATGATATGGGTCCTCATATGTGATTCTAGTTGGAGTCGAGATGGTGTGACGACTCAATGGGGCCTTCACTTATTTATTTTCCGTTTTGTACTTCGAGGTCTTATAACCTCCTCTTGGGTTGCCTCGATTTGCATGCGCAGTCCGGGCGTGTAACCGGAAAAAATGTAAATATGAATTCTATGTGAAAAATGCTAAATTTTAATTCTAAATTGAATAAATTTGACTTCGGTCAATATTTTTGGTAAACGGACTCAGACCTGTGATTCGATGGTCTCGGAGGGTCCATGAAAAAATATGGGACTTGAGTGCATGCTTGGAATCAAATTCTGTGGTCCCAAGTCCGAGCAATGAATTTTTATGTGAAATTATTTTCTGAAAATAATTAAGGAGAATAGAAACGAAATTTGATTAGAAGACCAGGGTATCGGGCCCGTATTTTGGTTATGGTGCTCGATACAAGTCTTATATATGATTGAAGCATAATCTGTAAAGTTTGATTGAGAACGGGAATCGTTTGATGTGTTTCGAACCCGAAATGGGAATTTTATGTCTTATAAAAATTTGAAAGAAATCATGAGTTTTTGAGGCTCGATCCGATGTATATGATGTTATTTTGGCGATTTGATCGCATAGAAAAGTCTGTAGGATGTTTTTGAGGTTGTGTGCATCTTTGGTTTGGAGCCCCGAGTGTTAGTGTGAGTTTCGAGTAGGTTTCGGGAGGTCTTAGACTTAAAAACGCCAGATAATGCAGGTCAGGGAAAAGCTGCAAGTTCCAGCGCGGTGCGCGGTGTGCGTTGCGCGGCCATGGCCGCCTTAGTGAGGTCCGCGGTGTGATATGTGCGGCCGCGTTCGTCCTTGCGCGGTTTGCGTATGGCGCATCAGAGAAAATAAATACACGGGATTTTCAATTATTTCTCACTTTCCAAAAATCCAAAACATAAGAGGCGATTTTCTAAGCAATTCGTCGTCTTCAAAACGATTGGTAAGTGATTTCTAACTCATTTTCTTCACTTCTTAACGACTTTTAACATAATTTCAACACCAAATCGAAGATACTAATGGGAAATTTTGGGTATATTGGGTAGAACCTAGGGTTTTGCTAAAAATGGGGGTTGGACCTCAATCCAAGGTCCGATTTCAAAACTATTCATATAATTGGATTCGTGGGGGAATGGGTAATCGGATTTTAGTTTTAACTTCGCGTTTTGCCCACGTTGGCCCGAGGAGTGTTTTGATCATTTTATCTAAATTTGCGTCTTAGCTTTAAATTAAATAGTGGAATAGGTTGTTTGAGGTTTTATTTACGAGATGTAATTGAAATGAATAGATTTGGGCCATTTGGAGTTGGATATTCATGGCCAAGGCTCGGTTTCTAGTTGATATTGAGTGGGTTTGAGGTAAGTGGATTGTCTAACCTTGTGTGGGGGACCTTCCCCTTGGGATATGATGTTTGGTAACTGAATGCCTCGTACGTGAGGTGACGAACGCGTACTTGAGCAAAAATGTTGGAAAATCTTTTTTTACTTGAAGTATTTAAATTGAGTTTTCTTGCTTACCTGTTCATTTTAAATTGTAGATTTATTCTATGCTACTTTAGAGAAGAATGTTCATTTGACTTGCTTGCCTAAGTGTTCAATCTGTCTTATTTGTACTCCGCGTAGTACGTTGGCTAGCATTTTCTATTTCTTGTCCTGAGTTAGTATCTTTCCTAATGATTGTGTTGCTATGTGTGTTTTTTAAAATTGGGACTACGGGTTGGCCTCCAAAGAGATCTCCCTGCACTTGATATGTTCTGGACTGAGGGTGCGGGATACCAAGAGATCCCTGGCATATAAAACTGTAAGATTTGAGGATACCAAGAGATCTTCGGGATACCAAGAGATCCCTGGCACATAAAATTGTAAGAATTGAGGATACCAAGAGATCCCTGACAAATGAAACTGTAAGATTTGAGGATACCAACAGAACCTCGGAATACCAAGAGATCCCTGGCACGTGAAATTGTAAGAATTGAGGATACCAAGAGATCCTTGAGATACCAAGAGATCCCTGGAACATGAAATTGTAAGATTTGAGGATACCAAGAGATCCCTGACACATGAAATTTTACGAATTGAGGATACCAAGAGATCCCCGGTTGTGGTTCCTGTTGTGAGTAGTATTTACTAGTATTGTCTTGTTTTTCTGCTTTTTATTATGGTTTCTTACTTATCTTGTTTATATTCTCATTGTACACTTTATCCATACTGTTATTTCCTCGTCTTATTAATTACTATGTTGCATCTCAGTAGGGCTCGGACCTTTCCTCGTCACTAGCCAACTGAGGTTAGGTTTGGCACTTATTGAGTATCGTTGTGGTGTACTCATGCCTCTTCTGCGCATGTTTTTCATGTGCAGATCCATGTACTTCATCTCAGGCACATTATCCTTGAGGTCGGGAGAGCTACAGAGACTTTGACGTACTTCTGCAGCATCCGCAGACCAAAGAGTTCCCTTTCTTATTCAATATGTAGTGTTTAGTTTCTATCATACTTCGATGTAGGCATTCTAGAGATTAGAGCATTCACAGTATTTCTTTTATCCTGTTTTTCCCGTAGGTTTCTGGGTTTTGGGATTGATTGTAGACTTCTGCATTTATTTTTAGTTATATATGCCAAGTGGCCCTCATGTACCATTTTCTTCTAGTTCTGCTTAACTTAACTAAATGTTTCCGCCAGTTATATTTATTTTCGCATTGTTAGGCTTACCTAGTTGTAGGAAGTAGGTGCCATCACGACATGTTCACTGAGGGTGAACTGAGGTCGTGACAAGTTGGTATCAGATCTCTAGGCTCATAGGAGTCACGTAACGCAGGCCGGTTTATTAGTCTCTCTGATCAGTACAGCTGCGTCTTTACTTATCTACGAGAGGTTATGTAATTGTTTAGGAAAAATCTTCACTTCATCGATTTTCTTGTCTTGCGATATCTTTGACATCGGATCTAAACTTCAATCGTCTATTCTCTCACAGATTGTGAGGACACGCACTACTCGGGATGACCAAGCACCCGTGCCCCCTACTATAGCCGTCAGAGGCCAGGTTCGGGGAAGAGGTCGAGGCCGCGCACGTGGTGTAGCTAAAGCACCTGCACGAGTTATCGCCGAGGCATCACCAGTAAATCCAGCTGGAGCCCTGGCACCTGGCATGCATACTACTGCCACTACTACTCCGGCCCTTCAGGAGACGTTGGCTCAATTCATGTCTATGTACACCACCTTAGCTTTGCGAGGTTGTTTCCCCTTGCTGCAGCCACATCCAAGGCCGGGGGAGGAGCACAGACTCCCGCCATCCGCACTCCTGAGCAATGAGTGCAGGTTGGCAGGCTCCAGATATCATTCATGTTTCGCTTGTAGTGCCAGTTCAGCTCGTGGACGGGGCAGCTGCTTCTGAGGATGAGTAGCGGAGGTTGGAGAGGTTCAAGAAGTATGATCCTCCGATGTTCAGTGGACTAGCGACAGATGATGCCTTGGGATTTCTAGAGGAGTGCCACCGTATTCTTCGCACTATGGACATATTAGAGTCCAGCAGGGTTTCCTTTACTGTCTTTCAGCTTTGGGTAGCCGCCTATGATTGGTGGCGCATTTATGAGATAGAAAGTCCAGTTGAGGCTGCTTCACTGACTTGGACCAAGTTCTCAGAGAAGTTTGTAAGAGAGCTTGTCCTTCAGAGTCTCAGGGACGCATTGCGCGCAGAGTTTGAGCATTTGCGCCAGGGTTCTTTGACCATTTCGGATTATGCTATCTGTTATACCATAGTGGCCAGGCATGCACCGGCTTTGGTTGCTACAGTCTGCGAGAGAGTTCGCAAGTTCATTAAGGGTCTTATCCCACCTATCAGATGTAGCATGGCTCGAGAGTTGACGATGGACATTCCTTTTCAGCAGGTAGTGACCATTGCTAGGAGGATCGAGAGTATGCATGCTTGGGGTCGAAAGGAGAGAGAGGCCAAGAGGCCTCGATAGTGTGGCCACTATTCCAGTGCCCGTACCCCAGTAGCAAGTCGACATGGTAGGGGTTTGTGGGTCGCCCTGTTCATTCAGCTCTTTCATCAGCCAACAGCGCTCCAACTCCGCCTACACCTTTGGAGCCTTACTATGGACCTCCAATTTCTAGCATGCCTCATGCGTGGGGCGTTTTTAGAAGACGGTCTAGCAGACCTAGCCCGAGTTAGTCACAGCCACTACGCCCTCCCAGAGCTTGTTTTGAGTGTGGCGATACCCGCCATGTGGTGAGGGATTTCCCTAGACTTAGGAGGAGTGCGACCCCACAGCCTTCTTAGACACAGCGTGCTCAGCAGAGTTCTCATGCCACGATCACAGCTCTAGTTACTGCCCCAGCCGCTCAGCCAACTAGAGGTGGAGGCAGGGGAGGTAGAGGTCGCCCACGAAGGGGAGGTAGAGGTCGCCCACGAAGGGGAGGCCAGGCCAGATATTATGCCCTTCCCGCTCGTGTCAAGGTTGTTGACTCCGATTCTGTTATCACAAGTATTATACTGGTTTGTCACGTATAGGATTCGATTATATTCTATCCGGGTTCTACTTATTCTTTTGTGTCTTCTTACTTTTCTCCGCATTTGGGTGTGCCTCGGGATTCTATTAGTGTCCCCGTCTATGGTTCTACTTCTATGGGAGATTCTCTTATTGTGGACCACGTCTATCGGTCATGTTTAGTTGCTATTCATGGTTTTGAGACCAGAGTAGATTTATTGTTACTCAGTATGGTTGATTTTGACATTATTTTGGGCATGGACCAGTTGTCGCCCCATTTTTCTATTCTTTATTGTCACGGCAAAACCGTGACGCTAGCTATGCTAGTTATTCCACATTTTGAGTGGAGTGGTACTTTAGATCACACTCTCGGTAGAGTTATCTCTTTTCTTAAAGCTCAACATATGATTGAGAGGGGGTGTGCCACGTATTTAGCTTATGTAAGAGATGTTAGTGTTGATACCCCTTCTGTTGATTCAATCCCAGTGATACGGGAATATCCCGATGTGCTTCCAGCTGATCTTCCGGGCATGGTGCCCGATAGAGACATTGATTTTGGTATTGACCTGTTGCCGGTCACTCAGACCATTTCCATTCCTCCATATCGTATGGCTCCTCCTAAGCTTAAGGAATTGAAGGATCATTTGCAGGATTTACTTGATAAGGGTTTAATTCGACCCATTGTTTCACTGTGGGGTGCTCCTATTTCGTTTGTGAAGAAAAATGATGGTTCTATGCGTATTTGCATTGATTATCGTCAGTTGAACAAGGTTACAATGAAGAACTGATATCCTTGGCCTCGTATTGATGATCCGTTTGACTAGCTCCAAGGTGCACATGTGTTTTCTAAGATTGACTTGCGCTCAAGTTACCATCAGTTAAAGATTCAGGAGCCAGACATCCTGAAGACTGCCTTCAGGGCTTGGTATGGTCCTACGAGTTCCTTGTTATGTCATTTGAGCTGACCAATGCCCCAGCAGATTTTATGCATTTGATGCACAGTGTGCTCGGGCCATATCTCGACTCATTCGTTATTGTTTTTATTGATGATATTCTGTTGTATTCCTGGAGTCGGGAAGATCATGAGCAGCACCTGAGGATCGTGCTTCAGATCCTGAGAGAGAAGAAGTTATATTCGAAGTTCTCAAAATATGAGTTTTGGTTGGATTTAGTGGAATTCTTAGGCCACGTGGTTTTAGGCGAGGCCATTCAGGTAGATGCGAGGAAGATAGAGGCCTTGCAGAGTTGACCCAGGACGTCCTCAGCTAAACAGATTCACAGTTTCATCGATTGCGACCCCTATGACTAGATTGACCTAGAAGGGTTCCCCATTTCAATGGACAGAGGAGTGTGAGGCGAGCTTTCAGAAGCTCAAAACAGCTTTGACTACAGCCCCAATTTTGATAATGCCTACCGATTTGGGGTCTTATGCTGTCTATTGTGACTCCTCGAGACTTGTCCTTGGAGCGGTGCTGATGTAGGACGGTAGGGTGATTGCCTACGCGTCTAGACAGTTGAAAATACATGAGAAGAACTACCATGTCCACGACCTTGTGATAGCTGCTATTGTTCATGCCCTGAAGATCTGTCATCATTATTTTTATGGTGTGCCTTGTGAGATTTATACTGATTATAGGAGTTTGCAGCATTTGTTCAGGCAGAAGGATCTGAATTTGTGCAAAAAGAGGTGGTTAGAGTTGCTAAATGACTACGATATCATTATTTTGTATCACCCGGTCAAGGCCAATGTTGTTGCGAATGCCTTGAGTTGTCGGGCAGAGAGTTTGGGGAGTTTGGCATATTTTCAGAGAGGCCTATGGCTAAGGATGTTCAAGCCTTAGCCAGTCAGTTTGTGAGATCGGATCTTTCGGAGCCTAGTCAAATTCTAGCTTGCGTGGCTTCCTAGTCTTCATTATTGGATTGTATTAGGGGACGGCAGTATGATGACCCCCATTTGCTTGCCCTTAAGGAAAGGGTTCAGCGTGGTGATGCCAGAAATATGACCATTGGAGATGACGTGGTGTTGAGGATGCAGGGTCGTGTTTTTGTGCCCAATGTTGATGGGCTAGAGGAGTTGATTTTAGCAGAGGCCCATAGTTCGCAATATTTTATCCATCCAGGTGCCACGAAGATGTATCATGACTTGAGGCAGCACTATTGGCTGAGGCGTATGAAGAAGGATATAGTTGCATATGTAGCTAAATGCCTCGACTCTCAACAGGTGAAGTATGAGCACTAGAGACCTGGTGGGTTGGTTTAGCAGATAGAGATTTCGGAGTAAAAATGGGAGCGCATCACCATAGATTTTGTATCTGGACTCTCACGGACCTTGAAGAAGTTTGAGGCCATTTGGGTCATTGTGGATGAGCTGACTAAGTCTGCTCACTTCATTCCTGTTTAAACCACTTATTCATTTGAGCGGTTGCGAGATTTATATTCGGGAGATCGTTCGTCTTCATAGAATTCCAATTTTTATTATTTCATATAGAGGTACTCAGTTTACATCGCGCTTCTGGAGGGCCGTGCAGCAGGAGTTGGGTGTACTCGAGTGGAGTTGAGTATAGCATTTGACCCCCAGAAGGACGGACAGTCCTAGCGCACTATCCTGATCCTTGAGGACATGCTCCATGCGTGTGTTATTTATTTTGGAGGGTCTTGGGATCAGCTCTTTCCATTAGCAAAGTTTGCCTACAACAACGGCTACCAGTCGATAATCCAGATGGCTCCTTATGAGGCTTTATATGGTAGACGGTGTCAATCACCGGTTGGATGGTTTGAGCCGAGGGAGGCTCAGTTGCTAGGTACAGATTTGGTTCAGGAGGCCTTGAACAAGGTGAAGATCATTCAGGACAAGCTTCATTCAGCTCACTATCGGGAGAAGAGCTATGCAGATCGCAAGGTTCGATATGTAGAATTAATGGTTGGTGAACGGGTATTGCTCCGAGTATCGCCGATGAAGGGCGTGATGAGAATTGGGAAGAAGGGCAAGCTTAGCTCTAGGTATATTGGTCCGTTTGAGATTCTTGATAGAGTGGGAGAGGTGGCTTGTAGTCTTGCATTACCACCTAGCTTATCAACCGTGCATTCGGCTTTCCATGTATCCATGCTCTAGAGGTATCAGCAATGTCCAGTTGGAATACGACTTGACCTATGAGAAGGATCCAGAAGCCGTTTTAGACCGGCAAGTTCATTTGTTGAGGTCCAAAATATTTCCTTCTGTTCGTGTCCAATGGAGAGGTCAGCCTCTTAAGGCATCGACCTGGGAGTCCGAGTTCGAAATGCGGAGCCGTTATCCTAACCTTTTTCCCGACTTAGGTACTTCTTTCTTTTGTATGTTTGAGGATGAACTGTCGTTTTAGTGGTGGAGGATGTGATGTCCCAATGGGGTCATCACTTCTTTATTTCCCGTTCTGTACTTCTGAAGCCTAAAAACCTCCTCTTGAATTGCCTCGATTTCCGTGCGTAGTCCGGGCGCATAATCAAAAAACTTAGATATGAAATCTGTGTGAAAAATGCTAAATTTTGATACTAAATTGAATAAATTTAACTTCAGTCAGCGTTTTTGGTAAACGGACCCGGACCCGTGATTCGATGGTCCCGGAGGGTCCATGGGAAAATATGGGGCTTGAGCGTATGCCTGGATTCTGATGTCCCAAGTCCGAGAAATGAATTTTATGTGAAATTATTTTCTGGAAATAAAAGGAGAATGGAAACGAAATTTGATTAGAAGTCTAGGGTATCAGACCCGTATTTTTGTTTTGGTGCCCGGTACAAGTCATATATATGATTGAAGCACTTATTGTAAAGTTTGATTGAGAACGGGCATCGTTTGACGTTTTTGGACCCGAAATGGTAATTTTATGTAATATAAAAAATTTGGAAGAAATCATGAGTTTTTGAGGCTCGATCCGATGTATATGATGTTATTTTTGGCGATTTGATTGCACGAACAAGTCTGTAGGATGTTTTTGAGGTTGTGTGCATCTTTAGTTTTGAGCCCTGAGGACTGGGGTGAGTTTCGAGTAGGTTCCGAGAGGTCTTAGACATAAAAACATCAGATATTGTAGGTCAGGGAAAAGCTGCAGGTTCCAGCGTGCCCGCTCTGCGCTGCGCGACCGCAACCGCCTTAGCGTGGTCTGTGGTGTGAGAAGCACGGCCGCGGTCATCCTTGCACAGTCTGTGTTGGGCGCGTCAGAGAATATAAATACATGGGATTTTCAGTTATTTCTCACTTTCAAGAAACCCAAAACATAAGAGGCGATTTTCTAAGAATTTCTTCTTCTTCAAAATGATTGATAAGTGATTTCTAACTTATTTTCTTCACTTTTTAACACCTTTTAACATAATTTCAACACCAAATCGAAGATTCTACTGGCAAAATTTTTTATATTGGGTCCTAGGACCAAAATTTTGCTAAAAATGGGGGTTGGATTTCAATCCGAGGTCCAATTTCAAAACTAATCATATAATTAGATTCGTGGGGGAATGGGTAACCGGATTTTAGTTCAAACTTCGGGTTTTGACGACATTGGACTGAGGGGTGTTTTAGTCATTTTACCTAAATTTGTGTCTTAGCTTTAAATTAAATAGTGGAGTCAGTTGGTTGAAGTGTTATTTACGAGATGTAAGTGAAATGAATAGCTTTTGGCTATTTGGAGTCGGATACTCGTGGAAAAGGCGTGGTTTCTAGTTGATATTGAGCTGGTTCAAGGTAGATGTCTTGTCTTACCTTGTGTGGAGGACCTTCCCCTTGGAATATGATGTTTGGTAACTGAATGCCTTGTACGTGAGGTGATGAGCGCGTACATGAGCAAAAATGTTGGAATATCCGTTTTCACTTGAAGTATTTAATTTGAGTTTTCATGCTTACCTGTTCATTTTAAATTTTAAATTTATTCTATGCTAGTTTAGAGAAGAATGTTCATTTGACCTACTTGCCTAAGTGTTTAAACAGTCTTATTTGTACTCCGCGTAATATGTTAGCTAGTTTCTATTTCTTGTCCCGTGTTAGTATCTTTCCTAATGATTGTGTTGCTATGTGTATTTTTTTAAAATTGTCCTACGGGATGGCCTCCCGGGAGGTCCCCCTGCACTTGATATGTTCAGGACTGAGGGTGCGGGATACCAAGAGATCCCTAGAACATGAAACTATATGATTTGCGGATACAAAGAGATCCTCGGGATACCAAGAGATCCCTGGCACATGGAAGTGTAAGAATTGAGGATTCCAAGAGATCCCTAACACATGAAATTGTAAGATTTGAGGATAGCAAGAGATCCCTGGTACATAAAACTGTAAGATTTGAGGATACCAAGAGATCATCGGGATAGCAAGAGATCCCTGGCAGATGAATTCTAATGATTGAGGATACCAAGAGATCCTCGAGATACCAAGAGATCCCTGGAACATGAAATTATAAGAATTGAGGATACCAAGAGATCCCTGGTTGTGGTTCCTGTTGTGAGTAGTATTTCCTAGAATTGTCTTGTTTTTCTGATTGCTATTACATCTTCCTTACTTATCTTGTTTAGATTCTCATTGTACACTTTGTACATATTGTTATTTCCTCATCTTATAAATTAGTATGTTCCATCTAAGTTGGGCCCGGGTCTTTTCTCGTCACTACCCAACCGAGGTTAGGCTTGGCACTTATTCAGTACCACTGTGGTGTACTCATGCCTCTTCTGCGCATGTTTTTCGTGTGAAGATCCAGGTACTTCATCTCAGGCGCATTATCCTTGAGGCCGAGGGAGCGACAGAACTTTGAGGTACTTCTGCAGCGTCCGCAGACCAAAGAGTTTCCTTCCTTATTCTATATGTAGTGTTTAGTTTCTATTATACTTTGATGTAGACATTCTGGAGATTAGAGCATTCACAATATTTCTTTTATCATGTGTTTCCTGTGGGATTTCGGGTTTTGGGATTGAGTTGATGACTTCCGCGTTTATTTTTGAGTTGTATATGCCAAGTGGCCCTCAAGTACCGTTTTCTTCTAGTTCTGCTTAATTTAACTAAATGTTTCCTCCAATTATATTAATTTCGGCATTGTTAGGCTTACCTTGTTGTAAGAACTAGGTGCCATCACGAAATGTTCAGGGAGGGTGAACTAAGGTCATGATAAGTCTGTATCAGAGCTCTAGGTTCATAGGAGTCACGGAACACACCTCGATTTATTTGAGTCTCTCTTATCGGTACGGAGACGTCTTTACATATCTACGACAGGCTATGTAACTGTTTCGGAAAAATCTTCAGTTCATTCATTTCCTTGTCGTGCAATATTTTTGACATCGGATCTAAACTTCTAGCGTCTATTCTCTCATAGATGGTGAGGACAAGTACTGCTCGGGATGATCAGGCACCCGCACCCTCTACTGCAGCCGAGAGAAGCCGGGGCCGAGGAAGAGGTCGAGGCTCGCACGTAGTGAAGCCAGAGCACCTGCGCGAGTTACCACCGAGGAATCACCAATAGATCCGGTCAGAGCCCAGGCACCTGGCACGCATACTACCACCACTACTACTCCAGCCCTTCAGGAGACGTTGGCTGAATTCATGTCTATGTACACCACCTTGGCTCAGGCGGGGTTGCTTCCCCTTGCTGCAGCCATATCCCATGCTGGGGGAGGAGCACAGACTCTCGCCGTCCGCACTCTTGAGCAGTGAGTACAGGTCGAGTAGGCTCTAGAGATCATTCATGTTCTACCTGTAATGCCAGTTTAGCCCGTGGATGGGGCAGCTGCTTCTGAGGATGAGCAGCAGAGGTTGGAGAGGTTCAAGAAGTATGATCCTCCGATGTTCAATGGACTAGCGACAGATGATGCCTTGGGATTTTTAGAGGAGTGTCACCGTATTCTTCGCACTATGGTCATAGTAGACTCCAGCGGGGTTTTCTTTACTGCCTTTCAACTTCGCGGAGCCGCTTATGATTGGTGGCACACTTATGAGATAGACAGTCCACTTGAGGCTGCTTCACTGACTTGGACCCAGTTCTCGGAGATGCTTATAAGAGAGTTTGTCCCTAGAGTCTCAGGTACGCATGGCGCGCAGAGTTTGAGCATTTGCGCCAGGGTGCTATGACCGTTTCGAAGTATGCTATCCATTATAATAGATTAGCCAGGCATGAACCGGCTTTGTTTTCTATAGTCTGCGAGAGATTTTGCAGGTTCATTGAGGGTCTTATCCCACCTATCAAATCTTGCATGGCTCGAGAGTTGGCGATGGACATTCCTTATTAGCAGGTAGGTAGCATTGCTAGGAGGATCAAGAGTATGCACGCTAGGGGGCGAAAGGAGAGAGAGGCCAAGATGTCTCGAGAGTCTGACCACTATTCTGGTGCCCGTACCCCAGCAGCAAGTCGGCATGGTAGGGGTTTTATGGGTCTCCCCGTTCATTCCGCTCTTCCAGCATCCAGTAGCACTCCAGCTCCGCCTACACCTTAGGAGCCTTATTATGCACCTCCAATCTCTAGAGCGCCTCCTATGCGGTGTGTTTTCATATGTCAGTCCAACAGACCTAGCCCGAGTCAGTCACAGCCATTGTGCCCACCCAGAGCTTGCTTTATGCCATGTGGTGAGGGATTGACCTAGACTTAGGAGCATTGCGCCCTCACATCCTTCTCGGTCACTGCGTGCTCATCAGAATTCTCAGGCCATGATCACAGCTCCAGTTAATCCCTAGCTGCTCAGTCAGCTAGAGGTGGAAGTGGGGGAGGTAGAGGTCGCCCTCGAGGGGGAGGCCAAGAAAGATATTATGCCCTTCCCGCTCGTGTCGAGGATGTTGCCTCCGATTCTGTTATCATAGGTATTACACTTGTTTGTCACAGAGAGGCATCGATTCTATTCGATCCGGGTTCTACTTATTCTTATGTGTCTTCTTACTTTGCTCTCCATTTGGGTGTGCCTCGGGATTCTTTGAGTGGCCCCGTATATGTTTCTACTCCTGCGGGAGATTCTCTTATTGTGGACCGCGTCTATCGTTCATGTTTAGTTACTAGTCATGGTTTTGAGACCAGAGCGGATTTGTTGTTACTCGTTATAGTTGATTTTGAAATTATTTTGGGCATGGACTGGTTGTCGCCCCATTTTGCTATTCTTGATTGTCACGCCAAGACCGTGACGCTGGCTATGCTGGGCATTCCGCGTGTTGAGTGGAGTGGTACTTTAGATCACACTCGCGGTAGAGTTATCTCTTTTCTTAAAGCTCAGCATATGATTGAGAAGGGGTGCATCGTGTATTTAGCTTATGTAAGAGATGTTAGTGTCGATGCCCCTTCTGTTGATTCAATCCCAGTGGTAAGGGAATATCCCGATGTGTTTCCAACTGATCTTCGGGGCATGCCGCTCGATAGAGACATTGATTTTGGCATTGACCTGTTGCCGGGCACTCAGCCCATTTCTATTCCTCTATATATATGGCTCATCCTAAGCTGAAGGAAACAAGGATCGGTTGCAGGAATTATTTGATTAGGGTTTAATTCGACCCAGTGTTTCACCGTGGGGTGCTCCTGTTTCGTTTGTGAAGAAGAATGATAGTTCTATGCCTATGTGCATTGGTTATCGCCTGTTTCACAAGGGTACAGTAAAGAACCAATATCCATTGCCTCGTATAAATGATCTGTTTGACCAGCTCCGGTTCGCACATGTGTTTTCTAAGATTGACTTGCGCTCAGGCTACCATTAGTCAAAGATTCAGGAGCCAGACATCCCAAAGACTACCTTCAAGACTCGTATGGTCATTACAAGTTCCTTGTTTTGTCATTTGGCTGACCAATGCCCCAACAGCTTTTATGCATTTGATGCACAGTGTGTTCGGACCATATCTCGACTTGTTTGTTATTATTATTATTGATGATATTCTGGTGTATTCCCGGATTCGGGAAGATCATGAGCAGCACTTGATTACCGTGCTTAAGATCCTGAGAGAGAAGAAGTTATATGCGAAGTTCTCAAAATGTGAGTTTTGGTTAGATTCAGTGGAATTCTTAGGCCATGTGGTTTCGAGCGAGGGCATTCGGGTAGATCCGAGGAAGATAGAGGCCGTGCAGAGTTAGCCCAAGTCATCCTCAGCTACACAGATTCACAATTTCGTTGATTTTCGGGCTACCACTGGCGTTTCGTGGAGGGGTTTTCAACGATTGCGGCCCCTATGACTAGATTGACCTAGAAGGGTGCCCCGTTTCAATGGACAAAGAAGTGTGAGGTGAGCTTTCAGAAGCTCAAGACAGCTTTGACTACAGCCCCAATTTTGATATTGCCTACCGGTTCGGGGTCTTATACTATCTATTGTGACTCCTCGAGACTTGTCCTTGGAGCGGTGCTAATACAGGGCGGTGGGTTGATTGCCTACGCGTCCAGACAGTTGTAGATACATGAGAAGAACTACCATGTCCACGACCTTGAGTTAGCTGCTATTGTTCATGCCCTAAAGATCTGGCGTCATTATTTGTACGGTGTGCCTTGTGAGATTTATATTGATCATAAGAGTTTGCAGCATTTGTTCAGGCAGAAGGATCTAAATTTGCGCCAGAGGAGGTCGTTGGAGTTGCTAAATGACTATGATATCATTATTTTGTATCTCTCGAGTAAGGCCAATGTTGTTGCGGATGCCTTGAGTCGTCGGGCAGAGTATCTGGGGAGTTTGGCATATTTACCAGCTTCAGAGAGGCCTATGGCGATGGATGTTCAAGCCTTATCCAATCAGTTTGTGAGATTGGATCTTTCGGAGCCTAGTCGAATTTTAGCTTGTGTGGTTAACTGGTCTTCTTTATTTGATCGTATTTGGGGACGGCAGTATGATGACCCCCATTTGCTAGCCCTTAAGGATAGGGTTCGACGTGGTGATTCCAGAGATGAGGCCATTGGAGATTATGCGCTGTTGAGGATGCAGGGCCGTGTTTGTGTGCCCAATGTTGATGGGCTACAAGAGTTGATTCTAGCAAAGGCCTATAGTTCGCAGTATTCCATCCATCCAGGTGCCGCGAAGATATATCTGGACTTGAGGCACCATTACTGGCTGAGGCAGATGAAGAAGGATATAGTAGGATATGTAGCTAGATGCCTCAAGTGTCAACATGTGAAGTATGAGCACTAGAGACCTGGTGGGTTGCTCCATCAGATAGAGATTCCGGAGTGGAAATGGGAGCACATCACAATCTGGACTCCCACGAACCTTGAAGAAGTTTGAGGACATTTGGGTTATTGTGTATCAGCTGACTAATTCCGCTCACTTCGTTCCTGTGTATACCACTTATTCATTAGAGCAGTTGGCATAGATTTATATCCGAGAGATGGTTCGTCTTCATGGCATTCCAGTTTTTATTATTTCAGATAGAGGTACTCATTTTACATCGCGGTTCTGGAAGGCCGTGCCGCAAGAGTTGGTTACTCGGGTGGAATTGAGCATAGCATTTCACCCCTAGACGGACGGACAGTCCGAGCACACTATCCAGATCCTTGAGGACATGCTTCGTGCGTGTGTGATTTATTTTGGTGGGTCTTGGGATCAGTTCTTGCCATTAGCGGAGTTTGCCTACAACAACAGCTACAAGTCGATCATCCAGATGTCTCCTTATGAGGCTTTATATGGTAGACGATGTCGATCACCAGTTGGATGGTTTGAGCTGGGGGAGGCTCGGTTGCTAGGTACAGATTTGATTCAGGAGGCCTTGAACAAGGTCAAGATCATTCAGGACAAACTTCGTTCAGCCCACTCTAGGGAGAAGAGTTATGCAGATCGCAAGGTCGATATGTAGCATTTATGGTTTGTGAACGGGTATTACGCCGAGTAACGCCGATGAAGGGCGTGGGAAGAAGGGCAAGCTTAGCCCTAGGTACATTGGTCCGTTTGAGATTCTTGATAGAGTGTGAGAGGTGGCTAATAGACTCGCAAAACCACCTAGATTATCAGCCGTGCATTCGATTTTCTATGTATCCATGCTCTAGAGGTATCACGGCGATCCTGCCCACAAGTTAGATTTCAACACTGTCCAGTTGGATAAGGACTTGTCCTATAAGGAGGAGCCGGTAGCCGTTATAGACCGGCAGGTTCGTTAGTTGAGGTCCAAGAGATTTCTTTCTTTTCGTGTCGAATGGAGAGGTCAGCTTCCTGAGGCATCGACATGGGAGTCCGAGTCTGATATGTGGAGCCGTTATCCTCACCTTTTTCCCGACTCAAGTACTTCTTTATTTTGTCCGTTCGAGGATGAACGGTTGTCACATCCCTCTTCTTAAACAAAAATTAGATTAACCTCTTAAAATATCATACCAAAAAATAATCCTTTCAATTAGTATAATTTCAGCAATTCATGGACAGAAACCTCGAACAAGGAATCGCAACGGTACTAGAATTTTGAATCCAAACACGAACTTCAACTCGCCTCAATCAATATCCATACTTGAACAACAAAATCAAAAGCGTGAAATCCAAATTTTGGAGGAAGAAAATCGAAAATCAAAAGCAAATAAATTAAATATATTTTTTCCTTTTTTTATTTTAGAAAATGAAAGAAAAAAACCAAACAGAGCTCTCCCTTCTTTATTTTTTTATGATTTTTCTGCTGGAAAAATAACAACAAGAAGAGGAACCCCTAAACCTTCCTCTTTTTCTGGCCTCCCCTATTCTTCAAATTCCCCAAAAAATATATCCACCTCGAATCTTCTGTTCTTGTGCTCCAAGAAACGACCTAAGCCCGTAGATCTCTTTCAAGTGAACGAATTTTTGATAAATGGATGGCTAGGATCAAAAATCCTTAATCCTAAGCTCCATTAGCCTTAAATTCGTCTAAGAAAAAGTAAAACGCGTGATAAAGGTGACGTGGAAGGAGGGCACCAGCCAGGGGGACGATGTAATTATGGGAGGAATTTTCCGGTGGGTTGGGGTGGTAGGCGACGGCAGAAGGAGATGGGGCTTGGGGCGTCGATCATCTTAGAAGGGATAGTTAGGGTTATGGCAAAAATGATTTTTATGTGGGGTGAGGGATTAATTTATGACCATTGAATTAAAATAGATTAAGGGCTGAGATTCAATAAGGAGATGGGGCGGGTTGAACGCGTAACCCGGGAGGGCCGAGTCGGGGATTGGGCTGGTCAAATTTAGGCCCTTTCTTGTGCAAAATTTGCATTTCTTGAATTTTTAAAACCAACCCAATCTTTTAAATTGAAACTAAACTAATTTCAATTAATTAATAAACTATGTAAAAATATATGAAATGATATGTTATTTATTCTTTATTTTTTAAACATATTATATTTATATAAATTAAAAGTAAGAGTAAAAATCGCAGTAAAAATAAAATATATGGCGATAAAATCATATACCCTAAATTAAACAAAAAAAAATAAGGTAAACCATGGAGCTATATATGTGTATGTACACACACACACACACATATATATATATATATATATATGTATATAATATTTTTGGTTTTTATGCTCTAAAAATAGAATTCAAATTAGTAATAAAGCAAAATCCTACAGAAATAAACCCAAATAAATATCCTAAATATACTACTTTTAAAATTTGTGCGAGTCAAAATTACATGCTTACGAAATTACAGGCCTTAAAACCTCCTCTCGGATTGCCTCGGTTTGCATGTGCAGTCCGGGCGCATAACCGGAAAAACTTAAATATGAATTCCGTGTGAAAAATGCTAAATTTTGATACTAAATTGAATAAATTTGACCTCGATCAATGTTTTTGGTAAACGAACCCGGACCCGCGATTCGATGGTCCCGAAGGGACCGTGGGAAAAGATGGGACTTGAGCGTAAGCCTGGAATCGTATTCTGAGGTCCCAAGTCCAAGAAATGAATTTTCATGTGAAATTATTTTCTGGAAATAATTAAGGAGAATGTTAATGAAATTTGATTAGAAGACTAGGGTATCGGGCACGTAATTTAGTTCTGGTGCCCGGTACAAGTCTTATATATGATTGAAGCACTTTCTGTAAAGTTTGGTTGAGAACGGGCGTTGTTTGACGTGTTTCGGACTCAAAATGAGAATTTTATGTCATATGAAAAATTTGGAAGAAATCAAAAGTTTTTGAGGCTCGATCCGATGTATATGATGTTATTTTGGCAATTTGATCGCATAAAAAATCTGTAGGATGTTTTTGAGGATGTGCGCATCTTTCGTTTGGAGCCCCGAGGGCTCGGGTGAGTTTCAAGTAGGTTGCGGGAGGTCTTAGACTTAAAAACACCAGATATATCAGGTTAGGGAAAAGCTGCATATTCCTGTGCGCCCGCGGTCGCCTTAACGTGGTCCGCGGTGTGCGCTGTGCGGCTGCGACTGCCTTAGAACGGTCCGCGGTGTGAGCCGCACGGCCCCGGTCGTTCTCGCATGGTCTGAGCTACAAGCTTCACAGAGCCAACAGCCTTCAGTTCCACCAGCGCGGCCGCGATCCGCACTAGGCGCGTCGGAGAGTATAAATCCACAAGATTTTTACTTATTTCTCATTTTCCAAAAACCCAAAACATAAGAGGCGATTTAATAAGCAATTCTTCTTCTTCAAAATGATTGGTAAGTGATTTGTAACTCATTTTCTTCACTCCTTAACACCATTTAACATAATTTCAACACCAAATCAAAGACTTTAATGGGGAAATTTGGGTATATTGGGTAGGACCTAGGGTTTTGCTAAATATGGGGGTTGGACCTCAATCCAAGGTCTGATTTCAAAACTAATCATATAATTGGATTCGTGAAGGAATGGGCAACCGGATTTTTATTCGAACTTCAGGTTTTGGCCACGTTGGCCCGAGGGGTGTTTTGGTAATTTTATCTAAATTTGCGTCTTAGCTTTAAATTAAATAGTGGAATTAGTTGTTTGAGGTGTCATTTACGAGATGTAATTGGAATGAATAGATTTGGGCCATTTGGAGTCGGGTACTCGTGGCAAAGGCATGGTTTCTAGTTGATATTGAGCCGGTTCGAGGTAAGTGGCTTGTCTAACATTGTGTGGAGGACCTTCCCTTAGGATATGATAATTGGTAACTAAATGCCTCGTACATGAGGTGACGAGCACGTACTTGAGCAAAAATGTTGGAAAATCCATTTTTACTTGAAGTATTTAAATTGAGTTTTCTTGTTTACCTGTTCATTTTAAATTGTAAATTTACTCTATGCTAGTTTAGAGAAGGATGTTCGTTTGACTTGCTTGCCTAAGTGTTTAAGCTGTCTTATTTGTACACCACGTAGTATGTTGGCAGGTATTTTCTATTTCTTGTCATGTGTTAATATCTTTCCTAATGATTAGGTTGCTATGTGTTTTATTTTAAATTGGGACTACGGGTTGGCCTCCCGGGAGATTCCCCTACACTTGATATGTTCTGGACTGAGGGTGCGGGATACCAAGAGATCCCTGGCACATGAAACTGTATGATTTGAGGATACCAAGATATCCTCGGGATACTAAGAGATCCTTGGCACATGAAATTGTAAGAATTGAGGGTACCAAGAGATCCCTGGCACATGAAATTGTAAGATTTGAGGATACCAAGAGATCCTCGGGATACCAAAAGATCCCTGGCACATGAAACTTTAAGATTTGAGGATACCAAGAGATCCTCGGGATACCAAGAGATCCCTGGCACATGAAATTGTAAGATTTGAGGATACCAAGAGATTCTCGGGATACTAAGAGATCCTTGGCACATAAAATTGTAAGAATTGAGGATACCAAGAGATCCTCGAGATACCAAGAGATCCCTAGCACATCAAATTGTTAGATTTGAGGAGACCGAGAGATTCACGAGGTACCAAGAGATCCCTGGCACATGAAACTGTAAGATTTGAGGATACCAAGAGATCCTCGACATGCATAAAGATCCCTGGCACATGAAACTGTAAGATTTGAGGACACCAACAGATCCTCGGGATACCAATAGATCCCTGGCACATGAAATTGTAAGAATTGAGGATACCAAGAGATCCTCCGGATACCAAGAGATTCCCGGTTGTGGTTCTTGTTGTGAGTAGTATTTACTAGTATTGTCTTGTTTTTATGCTTTCTATTACGGTTTCCTTACTTATCTTGTTTAAGTTCTCATTGTACACTTTGTCCATACTGTTATTTCCTCATCTTATTAATTAATATGTTACATCTCAGTAGGGCCCGGACCTTTCATCATCACTATCCAACCGAGGTTAGGTTTGGCACTTACTGAGTACCACTATGGTGTACTCCCTCTTTTGTGCATGTTTTTCATGTGCAGATCAAGGTAATAGGTGTATTATCCTTGAGGCCGGGAGAGCTACAGAGACTTTGAGGTAATTCTACAGCGTCCGCAGATCGAAGAGTTTCCTTCCTTATTCTATCTGTAGTGTTTAGTTTCTATCATACCTTGATATAGACATTCTGGAGATTAGATCATTCATTGTATTTCTTTTAGCCTGTGTTTCCCGTAGGTTTCTGGGTTTTGGGATTGAGTTGTAGATTTCCGCATTTATTTGTGAGTTGTATATGCCAAGTGGCCCTCATGTACCATTTTCTTCTAGTTGTGCTTAATTTAATTAAATATTTCCACCAGTTATATTAATTTTCACATTGTTAGTCTTACCTAGTTATAGGAACTAGGTGCCATCACGACATGTTCAGGGAGGCTGAACTGGGGTCGTGACAGATGGGTGTGCATATGCGAGGTTATTTCTGCATTTACGTTTCCGTAGATGCAAACAAGAAAGGTACAAAATAGGACTATGGCTAGAGCTGGATGTTTCACATCTACAAGGGGATTTTCGCAGATGTGGCTCCATATATGCGAGTGAGTGACTGCATGTGGGCGTGCTCAGGCAATTGGTAAGACTCACAAATGCAAACATTTGACCACAAATGTGGTATCGCAGGTGCGGATGATGGTCCATAAAGCAATAACGCTGAGCAAAATATATCTTGAGCAGGGGTTTATTTTCATTTAGCACAGTTTGAGTTATAGAGATCATATTTGGAAGATTTTGGAGGGATCTTCATGATTCAGATTGGGGTAAGTATTGTTTACTAGAATTTATTGGTATTTCACAATTCCAACCTCGACTTTAGTGTTTGATTGGTGTATTAAATTGATGAAATTGGATATTTTAGTAACAACCTTTCCAAAACATAAATTGATTATTTCAACGTCAATTTGAGGTTGGAATTGGATGAAATTGATATAATTGGACTCGCATCAAAATGGGTGTTCCGAATTTTATTAGTTTTCTCGTGTTCCCGGCTGCAATCCGAGGTTGACATTTTAATTTTTGTTAACGCCAAAGCTTTATTATTCAAAATCATTTCTGGTGGCTTTTATTCATGATATTAAGTTATTATGGCCAGATTCATACCATCCATAGGTTGATTTTCTCGGGAAGGGCCTATTAGCGGATTGAATTAACGTGATCAAGGTAAGTATCTTGTCTAACTTTATTTGAAAAAAATCTCCCTTGGTCTAATTTGCAATATTTGTGATATGTGAAACGATGTGTACATAAGGTGAGGAGTGTGTAAATGGGCGTATCTATTGGTTGTGATCGGATTAGACCATAAGCTATTAATATGACTTGATTTGGAGTTATTCGTTATGTGAAACATGCTTTTATTTTTGTTGATCACTCCCCCATCCTTAAATTATTGTTATAATTCTTGTATACATTGTTGTTGAGCTTTATGTTATATCTTATTGTGGCATTGGTATTGCTACTCATAGTAATATTGTGGCACATGTGTGCGTGAGATGCGGGTGATTATTTTTATTATGTTGTGATTGAGACGTGCATGCGGCAGAGAGGGTGGTTTATATATTGATGTGCATGCGGCAAGATAAGGGGCATATGCGCGTGTTGATAATAAGGAGAAATAATTCATTGTGAAGCATACACGGCGAGATAAGGAGTCTAATGCGCGTGAAGCTATTTAGAAAAAAATATTTTTAAAATGTGAAGCTCATGCGGCATCATAACGGGGACTTGTGATTCATGATATGTGACTATGAGGTATGGTACCTCAAGGTGATTCTTGATGTTATTCTTGTGCTTGAACGGCTTGAGGATGTGAACTATCATTGTTTTCCTTTATGGGTTCACTTGTATTTTAACTATGTTTGGGTTAATTTGTTGTGTTGTCATATGTTTACTCTTTTTTTCCTTTGTATAAATTTGGTGTTCCAATATCAGCTTTATATTGATATTCTGCACAGGTTTTATGTCTAGTTAGTGCCTTGACTTGAACATCATTACTACTCCATTGAGATTAGTCTTGATTATTACTGGGTACTGTTTGTGATGTATTCATATAACGCTTTTGCATATTTTTATGCAGATCTAGGTACCTCTGAGTGTTCGGTATTTAGTGAGCTAATTTGAGATTGTTGTGGAGACTTCAGGGTATGCCAGTCATTTTTCTTGCAAGCCTCAGAGTCACTTTCTTTTAATCTTCTTAGTATTGTTAATTGTATTTCCAAACAGTATCATATTTTTGAGATTTCGCACATCTCTCTATAGAGCTTATGACTTGGAAGCACTGGTTTTGGGATTTATGTGCCTTTGTATTTTCGCTTTTTGTTATGTAAAGCACTTTTCAGCTTTGATTATTATTTAAGTTGGTGCTTGCTTTTGTTGATCTTGCTATACAGTAAGCTTACCTGAGAACTAGGTGCCATCACAATCCTTAAGGTGGATTTTTGGTTCATGACAAGTTGGTATAGAGCACTAGGTTCATAGGTTCTACGGGTCATAAGCAAGTTTAATAGAGTCTTGTGGATTGGAAGGCAGATGTTTGTACTAACTTCGAGAGGATACAAAACTATTAGGAAATTCCATTTCTTTCATTCCTTATCATGCAGATTTATTGATTTCAGAATCTGAACCTTTTCTTTCTATTCTCTCACAGATGGTGAGGGCACAAACTTCAGTTATTAACAATGCTACCCCCTATATCGGTGTTACTAGAGGTCAGGTAGAGGATGAGGCAGAGGCGGAGCATGTGCTGCATGTAAGGGCCATGATGGCGGAGCACGTGCTGCATGTAAGGACCATGATGGGACCACAAATGAGGAGAAACCATTAGCTTGAGTTGATACCATGCACATGTCGCTACCCCTAGACTTCAAGAGACTTTGGTACATTTCCTGAGCATGTTTATTCTTTGGCTCAGGTGTAATTTAACCCAGTTGCACCAGCCATTTCTCAGGCTGAGGGAGGAACACATCCCATCCTACCCCTCCTACCGTACTCCAGAGTAGCAGGCGCATGTTGATCAGGATCCAAGTGTTATGGCGGTACAACGTGTGACTATTGTTCAGCCTTAGGTCACACAGTGTTAGATGATGTTCATAGTTTTATAGACCAGTGACACTGTATTCTTTGCATCATGGACATAGTGGAGTTGAGAGGGGTCGACTTTGCTACCTTCCAGATGATAGGATTGGCATATAGATGGTTGCAGGCTTATGATGAGAGTAGGCCAGTTGATGCAGCACCACTCACTTGGGCTTAGTTTTTTGATATATTCTTGAGGGAGTTTGTTCCACAAACCCCAAAGATAATTTGTGCACTGTGTTCGAGCATTATCGCTAGGGGACTGTGACTATGTATGAGTATGCAATGAGGTTCAATGATTTATCTTCTCATGCACGGACCTTGGTTCCTGCCGTTAGAGAGAGGGTTGCAGATTTATTAAGGGACTTGGTTACGGTCTCAGATTTAGGATGGCACAGTTGGAGACTGATACTCCATTTCAGTAGGTTGTGGAGATCTCTTGGAGGTTGGAGCGTATGCATTGCAAGGATACGAGGATAGAGAGGAAAAGAGGCGTTGAGACTTTGGAGGGTTTACTAGTTCCCGCTCTACAACTTCAGCTCATCATAGTGGAGGTTTTATTAGCTGACCATTTCATTCTACACGTTAGGCTGCTCGTAGTGCTCCAGCAATATAAGAACCTCAAAGTACTCAATTTGGTCAACTATCTTCTAGTGTACCTCCTATACGGGGTGCTTACATCAGTTATTCTAGTTGTACGGTTCAGACTCAGTATCGGCAGCCACACCCACAAAGAGATTATTTTATGTGTGGTGATACTAGGAATATAGAGAGAGATTGTCCCAGGCATAGGAGGGGTGGACCTCCACATGGTACTCAAACTATGGCTTCTCGTCCAGTTGCTACTCCACTTGCTTAACCAGCTAGAGGTGGTGGATTTTGATATGATTTTGGGCATGAATTATTTGTCACCATATCAAGCTATCCTGGATTGTCATACTAAGACTATGATGTTGACTATGCCGGGGTTGTTGAAGTTGGAGTTTAGAGGTTCGTTGGGTCGTGTTCCTAGTAGGGTGGTGTCCTTTCTAAAGGCACATCGAATCATTGAGAGAGGGTGCTTGGTATACTTAGCCTTTGTGAGGGATGTTAGTGCTGATACTCCTACCGTTGAGTAAATTTCGGTGGTGAGAGTTTCTAAGTGTGTTTCTAATAAACCTACCGGGTATGCCACCCGATAGGGATATTAATTTGGGTATTGACTTTCAGTTGGGCACTCAGTCCAGCTCTAATCGACCAAATTGCATAGCACCAGTAAAGTTAAAGGAATTAAAGGAAAAACTTCAGGAGTTTCTTGATAAGGGCTTCATCAAACTGAGTGTTTCACCATGGAGTGCTTTAGTTCTATTTGTAAAGAAGAAAGATATCTCTGTGAGGATATGTATTGACTACATGTAGTTGAACAAGGTTACTATCAAGAAAAAGAACCCATTACCGTGTATTGATGATTTGTTTGATCAGCTTCAAGGTTCTAAGGTATTCTCGAATAATGTTTTGAGATCGGGATACCCTTAGTTGAAGACACGGACTTCTGATATTTTGAAGACGGCTATCAGGACCCACTATAGTCACTATAAGTTCCTGGTAACGTCTTTTGGGTTGAGAAATGTCCAACAACCTTTATGTCCTTGATGAACAACATGTTCCAGCCATATACTTATTCCTTCTTCAACATGTCCAACAATGATATATTGGTGTATTCTCCCTGCTAGGAGAATCACGAGAAGCACAAAAAGATCGTGCTCCACAATTAAAGGGAGAAAATACTATATGCTAAATTCTCCAAGTGTGAGTTTCGGATAGATTTAGTGGCAGTTTTGGGCTATATGGTGTGAAGAGATAAATATGGACCAGAAAAAGATTGAGGTAGTTCAGAAGTGGCCCTGACCTTCTACCGCCACTAAGATTCGAATTTTTTAAAACTTGGATGGGTATTATTTCCATTTTATAGAGGGGTTTTCATCCATTGTACCACCTTTGACTAGATTTACTAGAAGGGTGCCCTATTTAGGTGGTCTGATGAGTGTCAGGAGAGCTTTCAGAAGTTCGATACTACCTTGACCACAGCTCTAGTTCTGGTTTTGCCTTCAACATCGGGTTCTTATATTGTATATTATGATGCTTCACAGATTGGCATTGGGTGTGTGTTGATATAAGAGGGTAGAGTGATTGTATCTACTTTGCTTCAGTTGAAGCCCTATGAAAAGAGAAACCCAATATACGATTTAGAGTTGACAACCATTGTTAAAGCGCTGAAGATTTGGGGGAATTATCTTTATGGTATGTCATGTGAGGTGCTCATGGATCACAGGAGTCTACCACATTTATTCAAGCAAAAATATGAACTTGAGGCAACGGAGGTTGTTAGAGCTACTAAAATATTATGATATTTCCATTCTTTATCATTGCGGGAAGACCAATATTGTGGTCGATGCTTTGATTAGAAAGGCTAAGAGCATGGGTAGTCTTGCTTTTATTCCAGTTGGGGAGAGACGATTAGCTTTGGATGTTCAGTCTTTGGCCAACAGGTTCATAAGGTCGGATGTTTCGGAGCCTAGCCAGGTTCTTATTTACATTGTTTCATAGTCTTCATTATTTGAGTGCAACAAGGTGCAGCTGTATGATGATACCCACTTGCTTGTCCTGAAGGACACAGTGTAGCATGGTGATGCTTAGGAGGTGAATATTGGTGATAATGGGGTGTTGAGGATGCAGAGTCGGGTCTGTATTCTGAATGTTGATTGGTTATGTGAGTTGATCCTGAGGACGCTCATAGCTCGCAGTATTCCATTCATCCAGACGCCACAAAGAAGTACCATGATTTGAAACAAAACTACTGGTAGAGAAGAATAAATAAAGATATTTTAGGGTATGTAGAATAAAGAAAGATACATTGGAGTATGCGGCTTGGTGTTTGAACTGTTAGCAATTTAAGTACAAGCATCAAAGACCAGGTTCTTTGCTTCAAAGACTTGATATTCTGGAGGGGAATGGGAGCGTATCACTGTAGATTTTGTAGTTGGACTTCCTACGGACCTTGAGGAGATTCGACGTTGTGTGGGTTATGGTGGACAGACTGCACACTTCATTATAGTCATGACTACCTACTCTTCTAAGATGCTGGCTCAGATTTATATTCGGGACATTATTTGTTTTCATAGTGTAATGGTGTTTATAATCTTTGATCAAGCCACGCAATTCATATTGCATTTTTGGAGAGACGTAAAGCATGAGCTGGGCATACAGGTCGAGCTGAGTACGGAATTTAATTCTCAAAGAGACAGGCAGTCCGAGGGTACTATTCAAATTTTGGAGGGCATGTTACATGCTTATGTTATTCATTTTGGCAGTTTATGGGATCAGTTTCCACTGCTATTAGATTCGCCTACAATAACAGCTATCAGTCAAGCATTTAGATGGCTCTTTATGAGGCCTCATATATGATGCAATGGCGTTCTCCTGTTGGTTAGTTTGAGCCTGGGGAGGCTACGTTCTTGGGCACTGATTTGGTATGTGATGCTTAAGAGAAGGTAAAGTTAATTCAGGTACGACTTCGTATAGCGTAGCCTAGGAAAAAGAGCTATGCTGGTCGGACTACTCGTGATATGGCATTCATGGTGGGAAAGATATTTTAACTCAAACTTTCACCCGTGAAGAGGGTGATGAGGTTCGGGAAAAAGGGCAAGTTGATCCATGGGTATATTGTTCTTTTTGAGATTCTTGATAGAATGGGTGAGGTGGCCTACAAACTTGCAATGCCACCTAGCTTATCACGAGTTCACCTGGTCTTTCATGTTCCCTGCTTTGGAAGTATCTTGTTTATCCATCATATATATTAGATTTTTGGTAAGTGCAACTGGACAAGGATTTAACTTATGTTGAGGAGTCGGTGGCTATATTAGACAGGCAGGTTCGGAGGTTGAGGTCGAAGAGCATTACATCGGTGAAGGTTTAGTGGAGATTTCAACCCTTCAAGGAGGCGACTTGCGAGACTGGTCATGATAGACGAAGCCGATATCCTCACCTATTTGGCACTTCAAGTATATTTGTATACTCGTTCAAGGGCAAATATTTATTTAAAATAGGGAGAATGTAACAAATTGATAGATTATTTTGAGGATTTAACCATGTTTTCCTCAATTTGTTTCTTTACATATGTGTAATTATGGCTACGTGACTTGTAGGGTTGATTGGTTCAGTATTGGGAGAGTTTTGGATTGATTTGGGGCACTTAGTCCCTCGTTGGATGATTTTTGTATAGACGACTCTGGAATAATGTTTTGATAGTTCTAGTGGCTTTATATGGTGATTTCAAACTTAGGCATATGTCCGGATTTGGATTCGGAGGTTCCTAGGTTATTTTGGCTTGAATTGGCGAAAATTATAAATTGAAGGTTTGGAAGGTTGATAATTTTAAACGAGGGTTGACTTTGTTTATATTGAGTTCAGATTGTGGTTCTGGAACTTAGTATACGTCTCTTGTGTCATTTGGGACTTGCATGCAAAACTTGAGGTCATTCCGAATTGATTTGATATGGTTCCACATGAGTTTTGGAAGTAGAAAGTTCATTAGTTCATTAGGCTTCAATTGATGTGTGATTCATAGTTTTGATATTGTTTGATGTGATTTTAGACCTCAAGTAATTTCATGCTTTGTTTTGGAATTGGTTGGTGTGATTGGACGGGGTTCTGGAGGCCTCCGGTGACTTTCAAATTGTTTATAACTGTTTGGAATTATCAAGTCTGGTGCTTTCGCACCTGCGACTTATGGATAGCAGGTGTGTGCACGCAAATGCAGACATGGATCTGCATATGAGATGCTGGCTGGAGTCTGGATCATGAGTAGATGCGAGGTTATTTTCACATTTTTGTCTTTGCATATGCGGACAAGAGGGTGCAGAAGCGGACTTTGGCTTGAGCTGGATGTTTTGCATCTGTGAGGGGGATTTTACAGATGCGGTTCCACAGTCTGGGTAAGTGACTGAAGATGCACGTGGACGGTCAGTTAGTGGTACCATAGGTGCGGCTGATGGTCCGCATAAGCAAAAAGGGTGGGAAAAGTATATCTTGAGCGAAAGTTTAATTTAATATATCATATTTGAGTTATAGCGCTTGAATTCAAGCAATTTTGAAGGGAATTTTCACGATTTGGATTGGGGTAATTCTTTTTCACTTGAATTTGTTTATATTTCATGATTTCAACCTCGATTTTAGCGTTTTATTAATGAATTGAATTGAGGAAACTGGGAATTTTAGTGAAAGTTTTTCTAAAACATAGATTGATAATTTGAAGGCCGATTTGAGATCGAAATTTGGATGAAACTGGTATTGTTGAACCCGTATCGAAATGGATTTTCGAAATTGAAGATTTTTTCGAGTTTCTGGTATAGGCCTATGGTTTATATTTTGGGTTGGTATTTTGATTTTTGTTAAAGATCAAAGTTTTATTATTTGGAATCATTTCCTATGAATTTTATTTGTTATATTAAGTTATCGTGGCTAGATTCGAGCCATCTAAAGGTTGATTTGCACGAGAAGGGCCTATTAGTGGTTTGACTTAGCTTTATTGAGGTAAGTATATTGCTTAATTTTATGTGAAACTTTTTTTCTTAGGATTTGGTCTAATTTGCAATATTTGTGCTATGTGAAATTACAAGCACGTAAGGTGACGAGTGTGTATACGGGCATATATGTTGCTTGCAACCGGATTTGACCGTAGGATATTAATATGCCTTGATCTGGAGTTGTTTGTAATATGAAGCAGGCTTTTATTTTTGTTGTCCACTCTCCACACCCTTATATTATGGTTATGATTCTTGTACATTTGTTGTTGAGTCGTGGCTATATCTTGTTGTGGCATTAGTATGTATTCGTGGTGATGTTGTGACACATGTGTACATGAAGTGCGGGTGATTGTTATTGTTGTGTTGAGACAGAGATGTCCATGTGGCAAAATACGGGTGGTTTATATATTTATGCGCATGCGGTAAGATAAGGGAGCATATATGCGTGTTTCTAGTAAGAAAAAATACTTCATTATGAAGCGCACACGGAGAGATAAAGGGACTTATGTGCGTGTATCTATCAGAAAAAATAGTTTAAAATGTGAAGCCCGTGCGGCATTCCTAAGGGGGACTTATGATTCATGATTTTTTATTATGGGGTGTGGTACCTCAGGATGATTCTTGATGTTATTCTTGTATTGGAACTGCTTGAGGATGTAACCTTTTTCCTTATTTGATTCACTTGTACTATAACTGTATTTAGGTTAATTTATTGGGTTAGCACATGTTTACTCCTTGTTGTCTTTTATAAATTTCATTCCATTGTCAGCTTTATATTGATATTCTGCACAGGTTTTCGTTAGTGAGCTGATTTGAGATTGTCGTGGAGACTTCAACGTATACCTGTCATTTCGCTCGCAGGCCTCGGAGTCACTTTCCGCTGATTTTCTTAGTATTGTTTATTATATTTTCAAACAGTATTGTATTTATGAGATTTCACATGTACTCTTAGTATAGTTTATGACTCGTTAGCACCAGTTTTGGGATTTATGTGACTTTGTATTTTAGCTTTTGGTTATATTTAAGCACTTTTTCGCTTTTATTGTTATTTAAGTTGGTGCTTGGTTCTGTTGATCTTTCTATGTGGTAGGCTTACATAATCCTACGATCTAGGTACTATTAAGATCCTTTAGGTGGGATTTGAGTCATGATAGATTGTTCAAGTTTTTAATCTACAAGACTTAAAACAAGACGCATGTCATTTTATACGCATTGATTATAGACTCTCAATTTAGCCGATTTTCAACTATTTGTCGAGTAGGAAAAAAATATTTATGAGCAATGTAAAATAACGAGTTTGAAACAAATAGGAGTTGTAATGATTATAGAATCCCAATTTAGTCGATTGTCCACTATTTGTCGAGTGCACAAAAACTTATGAACGATGTTAAAATAACAAGTGTAAAACAACTGGGATGTTGATACATTTGATGGGGGAAACGAACGCAAACTCCCAATTCAATCAATTGTCAACTATTTGCGGAGTACGGAAAATTGTATGAGCAATGTGAAAATAAAGAGCCTAAACAAATAGTAGTAGATACATGAAATCGGGCAATATGACGAATTTACAAGAGTGATTACAAGATATACGGGCTTACAAAGCATATGAATTTACAAAATGTTCACGTTTAGGGAAGATTAATAAAAATATGTCTATTCTTTTTCACTAGTCACAATAAACTTCCTACGTAATATATAAACTCGAACTCTAAATCATGAACCCTAATCAATAAATATCCTTGATAGTTGATCATAAAATGTCGGTATCGTACACCAACCAACGTTGGAGTGAAGCATAAACTATTGATCATATAGTGATAAAAGTAATGATTAACCTTATTAAATAATGACGAAGTAATAAAATTATTATCTTAACCCACGTTATTAATTATTTTATAATGTCAATACTTATTCCATGGGAATGGACAAATTCATAATACCATTAAGGATCTAGTTATTGTAGATGCGTAATGACTTTTAACATTGTCATGAGACTGATATATTGATAGTAGTGGCTAGTCATTTGATGTTGTACAATTTAGAGATGAAACGTTTTGCTATACCGCTATATGTTAAAGTCAATTCACAATATACAATTATAGAACAATATGCTATCATGGACGAAATTTTAGAGAAGGAATATCTCCATAACACAATTAATGTCACGTTTTAGCTTATGTTCATATTTTATAAAAGCATTAAAGATTGTATTTAGTAAAAAAGTTCTGAGAATGAAGCTTGACACAACTTGGGAGCCTAATGTTTGGGACATTCTGATTTTCTAGGAGCATTAGTCTATTACAAGTTGTTATGTCTAGTGACTTTTTGGGAAGGTAAACAATATCAGATCTTTAGCAAGTTGAGAGTTAACAAAATGGGTAGTGTTGGATGTAGTTTTGCTGACTTCTTGCATGGTTTCCAAAAGGTGTATTTGTTTGCATCTGTTGCCAAAACATGAGCTACTTGGTTTCCTTCACAGAAATTATGTCGTAGGGTCAAGGCTCTTCCACTGGAGCATTAATAACCTGCATGCATGAATAATATTAGCCATAGCAAAATGATCATTATTAAGTGCATGGATAGCATTAGTGGAGTCTGTTTCAATTTTTAGTAGAAATAGGTTGTATTGGATTGCTATTTTTATGCCTGAAGTTTTTCATGTAAAGGTGATCTAGCCTTGTCCAAGATAACCTAATATCCATCTTCCTTTATCGTTAGGAAACACTCCCCCAATACCTGATTTATTACATTCGTATTTAAAAGCATTATCCGTCTTTAGTTTGTACCAATCGTGTTGTGGGGGATACCATTTTATGTTAATGAAGGATTTATCCACAGTTGTTATGCCAGTGGAGTTGAAAAAGAGGAATTCAGAGGCTAGGTTAGAGATGTCTTTTATACGGGGGGAGTAGTGGGTGTTATTGAAATTATTGTTGTTTCTATTGATCGAGATTACCCATCGAAGGAAAGGTAGGAGATTGATCCAAGAAATTTTTAGGGGAATTGGATTTATGTCTCTCGGCTTTGTTAGCCAGTGTTTGTCTAGATCAGTGTTTATATTTGTGATATTGAACTTTCTCCAGATCGTTAATACTATGGGACAAGTGAGAAAAATATGAGTGATAGTTTCCTCTTGGTTTTTGCAACTACGGAAATTGGGGTTTATATTGATTCTAATGTGGTGGAAATATGAACGGCGGGGAATCTTATTGTGGAGGATTTTCCAAAAGAAGCATCTTATTTTGTTAGGGCAAGGTAGTTTTCATATCCACTCAAAGTCTTTGTTACTAATGTCCACATGGATTAGAAAGTTATAGCAAGATTTTGTGCAGAATATCCCATTTGGGCTAAGGCTCCAAAGGGGTTTGTCTATGCTTTGGAGGGGTAGGGGGGATAGAATTAATTTTGACCATGATAAATGAAGGGATAGTGAAAGAAGTTTCCTGAAAATTCCATCTACCTTTGTGGTATAATCTATTAATAGGAATGTTAGCTTCATTTTTGTTTAGAAGTCCCTCAATGCTAGCTCTAAGTGTTTGGAGTTGAGGGGACTATTGGGTCTCCAAACTATTAAGATTAGATCTTTTGCCCGGAAGCCATTGAATACCTTGGTTACAAATTTTCCAGCCAGTAACAACACTTTTCCAAATGAATGAGGTATGTTGGTATTCCTTTTGCAGTATTTGTGAGCTAGGAAGTTTGACCAAGATGATGAGGTATCGTTAATGAGTCTCCAAGAGAGACTATCCAGTAAAACTTTATTCTTTGAAAGGGCATCTTTCATTCATAGACCTCCTAGAGTTTTAGGCTTGGTAACAATGTTCCAATTAACAAGGTGGGAATATTTTTTTATTTGAAGTAGTTCCCCAAATAAAATTCCTTTGGATTTGATCAATAAGCTTAAGTGTTTTTTTTTTTGGAAGAAAAGTATATCACATAACATAGCTTTGGAATAAAGTTGAGAGTAGCAAGTCTAAGGTAGTCCTATCAGCTATGTTTAGAAAAATTGTTTTCCAATTTGAAAGTTTGGCCCTTATTTTCTCAACGATGAATTAGTAGTCTTTTGCTTTGGGAGCATTGTCAAGAATTAGAAACCCCAAGTAGTTACCAAATTTTTTGGCTATATTGATATTAAAACCTGAAGCAATTTCTTTGGTAACTTGAATAAGACAGTTTTGAGAGAACAAAATCTTTGATTTCCCCCAATTGATCTTTTGACCAGATATATTGTAAAAAGTGTTAAGACATTCTTTGATGGTTTGTAGGTTACTTTTATCAGCTTTTGCCATGAGAGTGATATCATCTGCAAAAAATAAGTGAAATAAGCTAGTGTTATGGTTGCTTAGTCTAATGGAGTCCCAAAGATTAATGTCAACTTGGTGAAAAATTAGTCGGGAAAATATTTCCATGCACAAAATTAATATAAAGGGGGATAGGGGGAAGCCTTGTCTGATACCCCTACTTAGAGCAAAGAAAGAGGTTATAGTGACATTTACTAAAATGAAAATGTTGCTAGTGCTGATACAATTCATGACTAGATTTTTAATTTTAGTAGGGAATTGGAAGTAAGAAAGGGTAAAATGAATGAAAGACCATTCCAATCTGTCAAAGGCTTTTTCTAGATCTAATTTTAGAATCATGTAGCCTTTTTTCCCTCTCATTTTTCTAAAATGGCACATCATTTCTTGGATTATGTTGGCATTATTAGAAGACCCTCTCCCTTTTAAGAAGCTAGCTTGGAAAGGGCTTATAATTTGATTAAGGAATGGTTGAATTCTATTGGCGATAATTTTGGTAATGAGTTTATAAATAGTAATGCATAGTCCTATGGGCCTAAATGTTTTCAGATTATTGGCATTAGGAACTTGGGGAATAAGAATATGTAGGTGTTTTTTTATATCAGTAGGTAGAGATTGAGTATTAAAGACTTGGGTACATAAATCTATAATTGATTTGCCAACAATGCTCCAATATTTCTGGTAGAAAAGGGATGTATGCCATCTGGACCCCGGGATTTAAAAGGTTTGAAGGAAAAGACTACTTTATAGATTCCCTTTGAAAGATGATTGTCCAGGGTACAGAGATCAAGGTTGTTAAAAGTTTTTGGATTGTTTTCTATAAGAGACCAATTGGAAGCATAATGATCAGTTTTGAAGGCAATCTCAAAGTAGTTGAGTGTGTGGTCTAGGATTTTATTGGGTTCATTGATCCAGTTACCAAATTCGTCTTTGAAATAAATGATTTTATTTTCCTAGCACTATTGGTTGCACTAATATGGAAGAATTTTGTGTCTGCGTCACCTTCTTGAATCCAGGACATTCTGGCTCTAATTCTCCAGTAATCATCTACCAATTTAGGAATCTCTCTATACTCTTGTTGAATATTAGATTCTAAATTCTGTAAATAAAAATTGGAGTTATAGTTATTAGAGCATTGAATGTTTTTTAGTCTAGCAATAATCCTAGATTTTTTACGGTGAATGTCTCCAAAATGATTCCAACTCCACTATATGATATTACCTCTAAAGTTTTGGGAGCTATGAATATAATTGGAATTGCTCCAACTGTTTGTAACTAAATTTATGAAATGTGGATGACGACACCAAAATTTCTCTAGCCGAAAAGGTTTTTTAAAGGTGTTACATTTTATAGGGTTGCAAGTAATCAATAAGGAGTTATGATCTGAGTGGATTCTAAGGAGATGGGTAATGTATGCCTCAGGGAAAGATTCAATCTATTCCTTATTGGTAAATACGCTATCTAATCTTTCTAGAATGAGGCCTTTATTTTTTTTCTTTTATTCGACCACGTAAATTTAGGACCTTTGAAACCTAGGTCAATTAGATTACAGTGGTTAATACAGACCCACAGGATCTTTTCTCTATTTTGATTAATTTTTCTACCACCTAGTTTCTCATCGGAGCATATGACATCATTAAAATCACCCCTATTATCCAAGGGCCACTAATTTTACTATGCATATCTAGTAAGCTGTTCCACATAGTGTTCCTAATTTTACTATCAGTACTAGCATAAATATAAATAAAATACTAAGTTTTGTTAAGGGAAAATACCTCAATTTTGGAACTAATTAACCCCGCTTCTAAGCACAAAGCTATGTACCATAACCTTGGTGTAATCCTTCAAGATAACCATACATCCCGACTGACCATCCACTGGGATATCTATCATATCTTTGAATCCAAAAGGATTGAGGAGAGAAAGTTAGTTGTCCATCTTGGTTTCCAAAAGTGTAACCATACTAGGGTGATGTGTTTCTATTAGATCCCTGAAGCTTAACCTAAAACTGTCATTGTTACCCCCTCTTATATTCCAAATTATTAACTTGGTTGATCTATTCATGCTTAACAGTAGGTTGTTCAGGTATCTATTTTCCCTCATTCTCCTTGGGAATATGGGATTCCACCTCTGAAAAGGAATAAGAATCATTACGTGCTTTCCTACGACAGGGTCTGCTGGGGGTCTTATGTCCATTGCGCACTTGTACAGTGCCAATGGACAGTAAAGAATTTGCTTCTGCTCTTGCCTCTCCATAAATAGAAAGATTTTTAGCTCGTCTAGGTTTGAATTCTGGGCCACGTTTTGAGGGATCAAGTTTACTGGATCGATTTCTTCCTCCATTACTTGCTCCATTTATTTTTGATTTTGATGAGGGTGAGATGTTTGCATGGCTTGGACAACTGGTACATCTGGAGGTGGTGGAGATTTTGCATGTGCAATCCAAGTATGAACACTGGGTTCATGGTGGTTAGGAACTTCGGGGTGAAGAAGGGTAGATCCACAGCCGGGATTTGGGTTCTGAATATGGACAAGTTTTGGAGGCACGTTCCGGTCCCCCCTCATTACTTGAATTTGGTTGGTGGTAAGGTTTGGGGCTATGGGGTTTAGGATGTTGTTTAACCATATTTGGTTGATGTAATTGTTCATCGCTATGCGAACTCCTTCGGATATCAGTTGAGCAATATAATGAGAATTTTGGATCACTATCACTGTTTTCCTCCCTTTCAGGGTGATGTTGAAAGAGAGTGCATGGCCTAGAAGCCCCATTTCCACCTACGATAGAGGTTGATGGTTCTGAGGAAGAGGAGGTTGGATCAGTATCCTCCTTGGCTGGTTGTTTTGGTTTTGATTCTGGTGGTTTTGAGGAGGATTGGCTTCCATGTTTGAGTTGAGTGTTATTCTTTGGAGTTGGATGAGACGATGGCGTCTTCTTGCTGAGATTGGAATTCCGGGCATTTTCGATGGAATTTGGACAATTTAATTTGGAACAGAGGAATAATCGAATTGGTAGAGTTAATGCTTCCTAGGATCTCAATGATTGCTTTATTTTCTAGCATGCAAATGGAATGGTTTGGCGTGTATATAATAGAGATTTCCTGGTTAATGAGGGGATTGGGATGGGCAGTCTTTTTGTGGGGAATGTCAATGGCCATTTGCTCATTGGCTTGGTTATCGCTTGACAGATGTTTACTGTGAGAATCTGCATGAAAGGGAGAGAATATGGTTAGGTTATTGTTGCACGTTAGATGGGTGTTGGGGGTAGGATTAATAGAATCTTCATTATTGGGGGTGTGTTGTAAGGTCCGTTGGTATTATAGGTGTTATTAGGGTTTGATTGGGTGAGAGGTATGGTGGGTGTAGCTGGTAAGGGGGAGTTTGACTGTAGGGGGGTAGGTGGGTCCATTATTTTATCTATTATTTTATTAGCAATATCCTTATCAGTGGTATTAGTATTTTGATATTTTTAGCAAGTTTTTATTGAGGATTGTGGGAATATTAAAGTAATTAATATGGGTAACGTTTGGATTAAGACTGTTACTCGCGTTAATAGAGTAATTATCATCTGAGTTGGTTTGTTCCAATAGATGAAAACTACTAGACTTTTACTAGGGTTTGGGAGAGGGGTTGTTTTGCCGTTGTTAGGAGATTGTAATCGGTGAGATATTTTTTCGTAACTAAACTTTTGATAGGATAGAAATTTACCTGACTTGGCTTCAAAAATATTTACGCTAATACCTGATTCTTAAACTTTCTTTGGCAATTCTGAGGCAATTCTAGGGAGTTCTTTTCGTTTACCTCTTTTGAAACGGATAGTTTTTCATAGTCCTTCCAACTTGGTTTTCCTAGATTGGATTGTTTCTAGATCCTTGATGATTGGTTCCAGCCTTTGAATGGTCTTGAATTGATTGCATTGGGTTGTTACATGGCCTGGGTGACCACATGTCGTACATAGTAATTTGTCACCTTCATAGTGGATATGTTGTTTATGGGGCCCTATAAAGATGAACGGTGTGACATGTTTTTTAGAGAGAGTTCCACACATAGACGAGCATAAGGAGGGCTGCCGACGTACAAGCAACAATTTTCAAGGAGTCTTCCTATTGAGCTTCCTACTTTTTGTAGTATTTCCTTGTCATAAAATTCAGTGGGAAGTTGGGAAAGTTGAATCCAGATTGCAGTAAAAGATTGTGTTGCTTTAGATGCTACAAAATTTAGAATCCATCGTTGTACCGCGAGAAAGTGACCATAGATAAACCATGGACCTTTTTGGAATACATTAGCCATGTTCACTTCATTAATGAATCAAACAATATAGTAGTCCTCCCCTAGGTCAATTAGTGAGAAATTTTCTGATGGTTTCCAAAGCTCTATTAACTTCTTTTTCAACAAATCATGAGTGATCCTCTTCCCTTGTAACTTGATGATTAAGGAGTACCTCCATGGAAGGTATATTCTTTGTTTGTCTTCGTTCGTAATAGGTACTGAGATATTATGCTCGTGGTAGGGAATTGAAGATTTGCTTGGGATCTCTGTGCCATAGTGGAAGTCCATTGGGACTTGTTGAGGAGGTGATAAATCATAGGTTAGATCTATATTAAGGCTCATCTCCTTGTTAAGGAGTTTATTCTTAAAAGAAGTAGGTTCCTTTGTTATGGATTTGACTTCCATGGAGCTGGTGGTTGGGTTGATATCGAGTGATTTGGGAGGAATTGCCAAGGAATTGGGTGTTGGTGGCATTTAGAGACACTAGTGGCGTTTCTAAGGCTTGACTAGAGAGAAAAGGAAAAGAACCACTCCCTCTGGCTATATGTCCAGGTGTGTGTTTTGACTTAACTTACGAACAAGAAGCAATGAATGATCCAACCCCTTTAGAATATAACGGGAGTAGTTTTAATTTCTTAATTCACTAATTTTACAAATAAATGTATTGAATCAAGTTCCTTTAACACTGCAACAGTTGATAGAGAATAGACCTATATTGGAATTGATTTTAGGGTAATTTTCATAAAGCATTATTTTTTAGTAGTAATTAGTTATCTATAGATACTATCTGCTATATTGTGCATTATAGATACTGTTTCTGTGATTATAAGATGTATTTGATGTATTTAAGCTATTGTATTCATGAATACAATAGCAAAAATAGGCATGAATCAGGGAACTCTAGCTAATCAGTTATAGTATTCGAGCGTATTTGATTGTATTCATGGAGTGAAATATGAGATTACAGCTGGAGAAATTATTATATTCGACTGTATTCACGGCATGAAATAGGGGATTATACTATTTTTAAAACGAAAAGTGAATCAATTAACATAATAGACTCCTAATATAACTCAACTAACTCAACAAACTCAACTATAACACACAAAAATTATATTTTCAGTTATAAAAAAAAGATTCTCAACAAAAAAATATCCCAAAAACATAGCAATCTTCAGAGAAATTATTTAGTACATCTGAATACATAAATTGTTGTTGTTGTTGATTACATAAATTATATTAATTAAAAAAATATGAATGCATTCATGAAATATAGCGAGACAGTGAATACAATAAAATATATAGAATACAACAAGATACATTGAAATACTATAATTAAAAAAAAATAGACAGTGAGTACAATGAAATACACGGAATACAACGAGATATATTGAATTACAGTAGAAAAAAAAAGACAATGAAATACATGAAAACACATTGAAATATATTAACAGAAAATCAAGTTGCTCAGCCCCAAACTCCATTATCTTTGTTCAAGAATAAACCTTAATTTCTGGCGAAACCGCCGTAGCAATACACTTCAACTAACGACGAAACAATCCACGGAACCCTCTCAAATCCTTCCTATAACGGCAAAATGGCAAAAACCTACCCTTTCAAGCTCGACCCATTTCAGGAAGTATCCATCGCGTGCTTAGAACGTAAAGAATCAGTTCTTTATACTTCACCTTTAGAGATAAGCAGAGAGTTATTTATACTTCTCCTTTGAAAGCATTAAGCAATCAGAAGTATAGGGAATTAAGCCATGACTTTAGTGGTATTTAGTTCGATGCAAGAATTGATCGGAATGAAAAGAAAATAGTATGGGTGGAGGAATTTTGAGATGGAGCATCGTGTTTTTAGGGAATGGGGAAGAGAATGGGATATATCAAAGTAGAGAGAGAAAATAATGTAACTGAATAGCGTATTTAGTGACTTAAGTATAAGAGGTAACCAAAATTAAATATTTTGCTACAAACCTTAAAATATATCTATAAAATATAATTTTTTAAATGATATTTATTTAAAATAAATAAGGTATTAACCTTTGCTATAGGAGGTAAAAATTCCTTAATTTTATTTGAGCCTCTGACATATTACACCTGCAATGGATTATATGCGACACATGGGGTGGAGTCTACATGTTAAATTACTCTAATTTTAAATTATAGCCCATATGTGGGATAGAGTCCACACCATAGGTTACTCTAAATTGACACACAAATTTCAGTCAAGGGCGAAAATATATGGAGACATCTCTCTATACAAACCATGAATCTTGTTAACATTACCTGTGTCTTCTTCTCCAACTAAACACAAGCATCACAAAAATCCAAGCGATTAGGCTTTGACAAGCAGAGTAACTAATGATTTCGACTAGTATACCTGTGCAAAATTGTTTCGTTCCCCTAGTTGTCAAACTTGGTTGCTTGCCAGATTAATTTTATCCACCACTGATCGCAACTAGGCCTGACGTACTAGTAAACAACCAAGGCCATTACCCCGTCTACCAGCACGTGTCATTTGGTGTCTACTAGGACGACAAGATGGGTTAAACATCGCAATATTTCCATTGGACTTGTTCATCTTTTTTTCTCAATTCCTTTTCCAAATTATTCTTCATAAAACAATAGGAAAAAAAATAGACAAGTGAAGGGACATGAAATATAGCACAAGTATCCATATCAGAAGGACCACTTCCTATGACAGAATGAAACACCGTTAGTAACGAAACTGCTAGCTGATGTATAAAAAAATGCTCTTTAATGTGCGCAACTCCAATTTGTAATATACCGTTTCTAAACACTGCACAAACTTGTGATAACAAAAGCGCGCTCACAACTTCTTCATTTTGCACAAGTACAGAGTTGTTACATCTATACACATGTGAGGAAGAAAAGGTTTTGAAAGAACTAAAGAATTGACCATACACGGTAGTGAGGTTAGCAAATCAGAAATGACAACGGTGACCTAATATACAAGAATGGGCTCTATCACATACTCTAATTTACAGACACCTAGGCTTTCCTTTGAACATATACAAAAGGCTAGTAAAAGCTTAAGTATTATCTCCATCCCCTGCTGTAAAATGATTTTGGGGGGGGGAGAGAATGAAATATCAAACTGGTGAAAATTTTAAAATCTCTATATGGTCATATTCTTGTAGGCGTACTCTCAGGAGACTTCTATGCCGTTTTAGTATTATTAGTTCTTTCAATGTCAAGCATAGGTTTTATTCTTCTCACAACCTCATTGCTCAGTAACTTTAACTCTTCATGAATCATAGAAAAAGCAGATTCGCAAGATTCCTCATCTCGAAAAGCCAGAGTCCACCTCCCATTGACCAAAGCTTTTGACTTAACTCTCGCATGGGCCGTATGCTTTGCTGCATCTATGCAAGGGAAAGATGATGGATGTATTCGAAGGTGTAACCATCTCAAGTGTTTCTCGTCAATTCTGGGCTGAAGTGGGAAAACAACAAGAGAATACTTTAGAAATAAGCCACAAATAGACACTGCTTACCAACAATAAGCCATTACCAAAACTAGCCAGAAAAAGTTACCAATAATATATAACATACCCCGAAAAAAAAAGTAGGCAAGAAGAATTTTTTTTCCAATAGATATGGTTGAATTCGTTGAAAACACATAGATGAAGGAATACATAATTTTTGAGGAAGATCGAAGATGATTTGGAATGGTTTGAAGTTAAAATTTGTTACCAATGATATGCAATATTCAACAATCCTTGGCACAAAAGGTTTTTTCTTTTTGGAATTTTTACCTCCTATAGCAAAAGTTAACACCTTATTTATTTTAAATAAACATCATTTAAAAAATTATATTCTATAGATACTTTTTAAGGTTTATAGCAAAATATTTAATTTTGGTTACCTCATAGCCCTAAGCCACTAAATACGCTAATTAGTTACACTATTTTCTTTCTCTCTACTTGGATACATCCCATTCTCTTCCCATATCCCATTAAAATTTCCGACCTCCTCCCACCGGATTTGTGCAAAGCCCATCTCCTATATTCTTCAACACAATGACCCAATTTAAAATTTTCAAGAAATTCAAACGCTTGAAGCTTTTTGAGACATTAACAGGTGTACTTGGCTGCTTTTTCTTCACTGTTTGCTTATTCTTGTGTCAGTTTTTGTTGGAATACAAAAAAGTAAACAAAGGGCCTCGTTTGTATCAGCAAACATCCTTGTTTTCTATGTGGATTAGGCTCAATGGATCGTCTGTTCCATATAACAAGACGGAAAAGTAGGATTTTTTGGAAAAGGGAGCAGAAAGTTGTGATCTTTTTTATGGGAATTGGATTTGGGATGAAAGCTATCAACTGTATAAATCAAAGGATTGTAAGTTCTTGGATGAAGGCTTTCGTTGTTCTGAGAATGACCTTATAATTTTTATACTAAATGGCATTGGCAACCTAAAGATTGCAAAGAGAGCAACCGCCGACATATAATCCGGTTGGTTTGTTCTTGAACAAAGACGATGAAGTTTGGGGCTGAGCAACTTGATTTTCTGTTAATATATTTTAATGTATTTTCATGTATTTCATTGTATTCATTGTCTTCTTTTTTATTGTAATTCAATGTGTCTCGTTGTATTCCATATATTTCATTGTATTTACTGTCTTTTTTTCTCATTGTTTTCTATATGCCATGAATGTATTCATAAGCTTTTTTTAATTAATATAATTTATGTATTCAGATGTATTATATAATTTCTCTGAAGATTGCTATAATTTTTGGGTATTTTCAATTGAGAATCTTTTTTACAACTGAAAATACAAAATTTGTGTGTTATAATTGAGTTTGTTGAATTATATTAGGAGTCTATTATGTTAATTGATTAACTTTCCATTTTTAAAACAGTGTAACCCCCTATTTCAGGCCATGACTACAGTCAAATACAATAATTTGTCCAGCTGTAATCACATGTTTCACTCCATGAATACAGTCGAATACACTCTAATACAATAACTGATTAGTTGGACTTTCCTGATTCAAGCCTATTTTTGCTACTGTATTCATGAATACAATAGCTTAAATACATCAAATACATCTTATAACAACATAAAAGGTATCTATACTCCATAATATAGCAAATGGCATCTATAGATGGCCAATTACTACTAAAAGATAGTGCTTTATGAAAATTTCTCTTTTTTTTCCATTGGTATGGTTAAAATTCTTGTAAACACAGAGATGCGGCGATATGCAAATTTTAAACAGATTGGGGGTGATTTAGACTAGTTTGCTTAAAAATTTCTCTGTGACACCTGTATCTAACATATACTCACATACAGACACAAGTATACATGCATATACAGGAAATACATAGGGGATACACATCTATATATATCTATAAAGGACGGCCAATGAGTGTTGACATGGCACCTCTTAGAGATTAGGATTCCTATTTATCTTTTTTCTTAAAATTTTTGCCTTTTTCTTTATTAAGTACTCTATTAAAATCAGAAAAGTCACCTCTAATGGCCACTTAACAGTAATTTAAAAAAAAATCTGAGATAGGAGTAGCTAGGGGTGTTCATGGTTCGGTTTGGAGCGGTTTTTCCCTAAAAAGAAACTGAACCAAGTAAGTCAGTTTTTCAAATATTATAACACAAACCAAACCAATTAAGTCGGTTTTTCTCGATTCGGAGTATGTTGAGTTTTAGATTTTTTCGGTTATTTGTCGGTTTTTTCTTAAATATAAAACATACACTACCAAACACATATTCATGCGACCACATTTTCAGTATAACACTAACAAATCAATTGTCTTTTCAGAAATCTATTATTTACCAAAATATATTGATGATAATTAAATCAAATAGTGATGAATAATTTAAGGACTCAATTAAAAATATGTTACTTTTAACACGAAATAGATTCTTACACTAAACAAAAAAAACTACTAATCAAACTAGAATGTAAAGGTGAAGAACTATATTAAAAGTGCAAACTATTAACATTTACCATAATTTTTTGAAAATTTGTCTAACAATATATATATATATATATATATATATATATATATGTGTGTGTGTGTGTGTGTGTGTGTTAATAAATTTAAAATAGCTAATCCTATAGTCTGTTTGATTCGGTTTTTTTCTTATTAAAACCAAAACCAAATCAAATTTGATCGGTTTTTAAAATTCAAAACTAAAACCAAAACCAAACCAAAAAGTATCGATTTTTTTGCTCAGTTTGGTTTGGTTTTCGGTTTGGTTCGATTTTTTGAATTTTTATGAACACCCCTAGGAGTAGTCATAATTGCAGATACATCTTTCCTTGCCTTTACAAATTCTAAGTAACTAAAGAAAATGGAAACTCTTTGCTTCCCTCATCATTATATTTTATTATTCTCATCTTTAGATGAAGAAAATTCCCGACGGATTGGTGAAAGCGACTTGCCGCTTAGGTAAAAAACTATCCTTAGACTTCTAACCAAGTTGCTCTAACCTCAAATTAGTACTTATCGTTTAGTGTTAAATTTGTATTATTGTTGTACTGTCATATGAAGATGTAAATCGGCTGAACCATTTACGAAATAACGGCTTAAATAACCCATCATTTTTGTTTGTTTGATCTATTAGAAAACATTAACAAACATAGGCTATGTTGGCTAACTTTTTTCCCCTCGACAAAGCAGGTTATATCTGTTCGTTGAGAAACTAAAACTGCAAATGTAAACAGAAGTGCATTTGCTTAGGAAAAAATTACAGTATTTTGTTAAAAACTGTTAGTTTCAGTTTTGGATAAGAACTGAAGGGGGCTTTCTTTCCATTTCTGAAGAATCGAACTTGAGAATTAAACCCAGAGGGACAATAACGGTGGATTACTATTTGAGTAGAGATATGTTAGTAGCGGTGCATTTGTTTGTGATGCATGAGGGGTTTCTCTTATGGTAAGCAACCCCCACTTCCAACCGAGAGGTTGTGAGTTCGAGTCTCCCCAAGAGCAAGGTGGGAAGTTCTTGGAGGGAAGGATGCCGGGGGTCTATTTGGAAACAGTCTCTCTACCCAAGGGTAGGAGTAAGGTCTGCGTACACACCACCCTCCCCGGACCCCACTAAGCGGGATTATACTGGGTTGTTGTTGTTGTTGCATGCTTATTCCTTATCCTTGATATCAGATTGTTTGTTTTTTTGGTCACTTGCTGCTTTTTACAAGCTAACCGAACAATTGCCAACCATAATAATGTATTTGGTAGTTTATCTATATATTACTAGAAATATTTTTCAAGTTACAACATCACGTAATTATACTTTTATTCTCTAACTGAAATTCATTTTCACAAGTATGGTGATAGTTATTCCAAAATTGTAAGTAAATTGAACATTAATATAACTATAACTTTTGGAGTATGATGTATACTGAAATTCTTATTTCTAATGAGCCTAAGTCTCCGACCCCGAATATTCTCGTATATTAGGTTCTATAACTTCACTAGCATATTTGGCAGCGTAACGTTGCTTCAATGTGGTCAGATAACTTTTTCTTACTTTGGTTAATTGTTTGTCGTGACAAGAGGGGTTGCTCTGGTGGTAAGCAACCCCCACTTCCAACCGAGAGGTTGTGAGTTCGAGTCTCCCCAAGAGCAAGGTGGGAAGTTCTTGGAGGGAAGGATGTCGGGGGTCTATTTGAAAACAGCCTCTCTACCCAAGGGTAGGAGTAAGGTCTGCGTACACACTACCCTTCCCAGACCCTACTAAGTGGGATTATACTAGGTTGTTGTTGTTAATTGTTTGTCGTGAATATGCCAATTTATCTAGATCAGTCTCATTCTCTTAACCTAAGTGTCATTGGTGATTACATAATAAGGTGTGTCATTGTGTTATATGCTACATGCTTAACATGATAATTCAAAGTTATTGAGACCATTCATATGCTTCAAGGTGGAATTTGAAAGGAATAGATTGATAGACTTTAGTTAACTTTAAAAAAATTGAATATAATTTCAAAATTTATCTTAATCTTTTATATTTAGATATTATTTGGGGAACTTCATATTAAACGAGATGAAGATGTTGATTCTGGTAGAAGAATTTAAACGAGATCTTGGATTCAAGGATGAATGACAAATACAGTTGTGGTTTTTTGCCCTTCATATCGTGATGTTATAAACAATTTATGTAAGAGTGGTAATACTATATAAAGTGATGTACAAAATCTTCAAATTAACATGGTAATCGTTTTTTTAAGCGATGGTTATATATTATGCGACTCTTTTTTTATCACTTCATTTTGGGTCACACTTACTATAAGCACGAACTTACATTAAAAAAAATCTAATTTGAATAGGATTATTTATATTTGTAATTTAATCTATTTATATAATTAATTTTTGTATGCATATACATGAAAAAAAGTATCCCTACTAATTGAATTTCTAAAAATATATTTTTTAAATATATTAACAATTTTTATGATCTCGCGAAGCGCGAAAAATTCACCAGTTTGATATATATGTGAGACACACAAATGATACACGAGATATACACAAGGGGATACACATCTCATCTTCTTTCAAGTTTCATGTTCTTCTACATCGAATTTTTCGATTAAAATTACCTCAAAATATCACCAAATCATCCCAAAATTGATATTCAAACTTCTTAAATGTACCCAATCTAATCCACCCAGCACCCACTTGAAACAAATTCCAACTTCGGAAACCCGAATTTTGGAATTCAAGCTTAAACAAGCTTCAATTGCTTCCAATGAAATTTTAACTCATCTTCTCTCTTCAAATTATTTTGCTAAGCAACTGTATCAAATACTTGCATTTTTCTTAAACTAATATTTCCACAACTAGCGTTGCATGTGCAGTATCTCTTTGGCTGCTAACAAAGCGTCGGTACAAGGATGACTCAAATTTATTACTAAGAAATTAATTTTTGATATAAAAATATTCAATTGATTACAGAAACAACTAGTTAAGTGAAAGGACACGTATATAGCCCTAGTTGTTGGTCCCAGTTGCCAGGCCAAGTTGTTAGATCCATATCAAAGTTGTATTGGAAGCTAAGTTGCTCAAACTCGGGTGTCGGATACAGGTGCGAATCTAGAGGTCGGATTCTTCATGATCTAAATTTTAAAATTTGGGGGTACTGATCCAAGTATGGATAATGAAGCGGGGATTCGGTTAAATATAATTCAAATACCTAAACATAGAGTTATAAAAATATACCTAAATTGTGGTGGATTTTTTGGAAGAAAATGAATGCACGAATCTTTGATAGCAAGTCTGACTCTGTAACTATTATTAAGTTCAGATGCATCTCCTTATCGTTTTTTGTTGCAACATGGCTATCGTAGATGATATAGAGGCCATGATAGACTTCTTGAGTTCATTGCACATTCAACAGTGATGTTGACCTGTAAATATTTTTGAAGCACCTTCTAGTTGATAACTTTTAATAAAAATATCTTTAACGATTAAAAAAAACATATGACTAAATTATGATCACCCTAGCTTTTGTTTAGATTTCAGAAATTATTGTATATGTCTCGAATCTCTGTCGATTTTTATCAAAGTACCCAAAATCGATTGACCAGCTTGGGTACGAATCCGAAACCCACAACCACACTCATGACATGTCGACACGGGTGCAACACCGAAAGTGAAGAGCCGAGCAACTTAGATTGGAGGAGCTTTAATTTGGCACTTAGGTCCATTATATTATCGAGGCACACAATTTTATGTCGATTTAAGAATTATTATTATTTCTGCTAATTGGCTACGTGAGATAGAAAGAGGGAAGAGGGGAAAAGGTAGACTAAAGAAAGCAAGAAGCATCCAAATAACCAATTAGGCTAATACTGGTAGCATTTTGCTAATATTGATAGTATTTTATTAATTGGCTAATATTGGTAGCATTTTTATTCTGAAAGGCCAAGCTAAATAGTTTTCCAACACGAACATGACAACCTTTGACAATATGGATTAATCCAAAACCACTTTTTCTCCAAAGAACATGACAACCTTAGACAATATGGATTAATCCAAAACCACTTTTTCTCCAAAGAATATACCAGTCTAGCACAGATTGGAAAGTAACTAGTATGAATTCCATTTCAAAGATCACTGGAATTAGGGATCCCATTGTAGGGTAAATTTATCAGATTCAATCTTGAGTAGGGTGATTTTCTTTTTTTTTTGGTAGTTTTCTTTTTTCTTTTTTTTTTTATGACCGAGAAATGTGTATGGGGCCAACCCTTATGACCAACCGCAGCCTTTGAAACTCGGGGATAATGACCCAGCTCCGCTGTCCTTCTCACTTAAATACCAGGTGTAGTTGGGATGACACAGGGCTCGAACCTGTGACCTAAGTTACAAGTCCCTGAACCTTTGCCACTTGAACTAACACTGGTTGTTTTTCTCTCTTTTTGGTCGTTTTAAAGCTATTCAATGCAGGGTATGTCCTTTCTAAAGCAGCCTAATCTTTGTTACAACAAAGCATCCATGCAAAAGCAATTATGTATTACAGGATATAACTTATTCAAGGAAAAGGATAGCAGAAAGGTATACTCACGTTGCAACCACCCAGAGGAGCAACAAGACGAACCACACCAAAGCTTGGCCTCAAAGGTAATTCATCTGCGAGGATAATCCATCCGGAGGATCCTGCAGAGATGGCTAAAAAGTGGAAATGACGTTCTTTCCCCCTCTCAAATGCAATTCTACAAGGAACCGCATCAACTACAGAACACCAGAGCAAAGAAGGTTTAGAATGTTGACTATAGGTTCCTTCATAGGCTAGATTATATCATACAATTTGGTCTAGTAGTAACACAAGAGTAAGATGTGGTTTGGCCGTGCGGGGTTATGAATTCTTGTTTTTGTTTAAGCGAGGTTCAGAAATGCTGTTATAAGAAGAATAGGATCCAGCAGGAAGAACAAAACCAGAAACTAACCAAGACTTAATTCAACACTTGGTTTTGGACCCAAACTGTCAACGCCAGCCCTTTTTGCTCGGAATGATTCCATGACATCAACTGTAGGATGTATAGGAGGTTGATCGGGCAACACTTGTCCTACTGAAAAAATATGAAGCTGACGAAGTAGTACAAACACCTGTAGATTATTAAAACAAAGATTAGCAAGATATCAATCTTAAAGCTGAATTTATAATGGGTGGCTCCCAATGGACACTAGCTCTCCATCATTAGGATGCCCCAAAATATTCAGTAAATGTCAAGATTCATGTTCATGTTTCACTTTTATCAAACAAGTGCTAAGATGGAGTACAACCTTAACCATCTCGCACAACCTCTCACCGGCAGTAAAAGATGATTCCCCAGAAGCAGGTTCTACCATGGAAAAAACAGTACAGCAAAATTAATAGCAGGAAAAGTCAGAAAACGCCAATTGCCAACGATCAAGATGGGAAGAGAGGAACAATCATACCTTCAGAAAGGGACTTGTGTGATGGCAAAAGCATGGATTTGGGATCTTTCCTAGGAGAAGAAGCTTCAATTGCTGCAGTTGTCATTCTCTTCACATTAAGTCATCATCTAAAAGAAATTAACAGAACCATTTAATAAAGATGAACATAACATACTTCTTTTGCAGTTCCTCCACTCTTCACAAAGTACCATAATTAGCAAATCAGGCCAAGTTCCTTTGGATTCGTCAAGAATACAGCTAGTACAGTTGTGGAATGAATCCTTCACACATTACAACAACCACCTCATTAACAGCAGCTATAACAGGTTAACCAAGAAGTGACTACTGCAAACAAAGTTGATTTGTTTTATTACTTGGAAAAGAGAGAAAAGAAGGAAGCGACCCTTTTATGAAATTTTGAAGTCCAACAAGATAATAATTCTTAGGTGGAAAGAGGCAGAATCCTCATAATCTGAAAAGACTTGCTTTCTGCAATCATTTATGCAACAAGCCTTTCTTGAACCAACTACTGCTAACTTAATTAGATATAATACTCAACGAACATAGATAAAATAAATAAAATAGTACAAGAGGAAACTTCTGGGTTGTTTGCAAAAACAAGAGGATGCTTCTGGGTGGTTTGCAAAAACAACTCACTTTCAATAATTTAAGGTGATGACCGTTAAAATCCGTCTCACTGTACGGAAGCAACTGGCGCAAAAGCCAACCACCATCCCACAATGTTTCTGCAGAGATATTTGACCTACAGAATAGACTGACCAATGCGTCCAGAACCTACAAAAGAAGATCACGTATTTGAGATTATTTAAAGTTCAAACTAAAACAAAAATTGAATCGAATCACACGAGACCAAACACAAGGAGCTACTTAAAAGAACTGTATTTAAACCTTCAAAACCAGAGGCTGAAAATTCTATCCCTGTAAAAACCTAACTTAATGAATTTGAAGCACTATAACAATTTAAGTCGCACCTTTGAATTTCATCACATATAAAATCGACTTTTTTTTCCTTGCTATATTGATTACAAGCTTAAACTGGACCATAGAAATTCTTAAATATCTGATGAGTTCAAAAATCATCACAAAACCAGAGCAATTATCCAGCCTAAATCAACTGAACAGACTTTTATTTTGATATCAAGTTAAATGTTCACAAACAAGGTTAATGATACAATAAGCAAATTCATGTTTGATCTTTATAGAAGATAGTTACAATATCCACAGATTGGTCCATAGCCTGTTGGAAACTTGTTTCATATCTGACGATTGATGATTAGTTCCAAAGGATAAAACAAGTTTTTACTTTGATTCTGCCTAGAGTTTTAGTGTGGATTTCACGTATTAAATGGATAATTTTCGTTATGGAAGGAAACATGACAACCCCTCAACATTTCATAGTGTCAAACTATGGTGTTTGTTTGAATAGAAGCTTAAAAGTTTTTTCAAAAAGTGATTTTCAGTTTTCAAACTTTGTTTATTAGCGAACTTGGGAAAAAGTATAGAGTTTTTCTCCAAACTTTGGAGAAAACTTTCAACTTCCTTGAAAACAACCAAAGAAGTTGATAAAAATTCTTCTGAAATTTCAAAGCAGCTACAAAAACTTGAAATATTACTTTTTGTCAAAAAACTGAAAAAGAAATTTGTCCACATGTGGATCCAAATTTTAATTTGTCTAGTCTTACGTGATCAATCATGTATACTAACATTCTCATTTTACAACTTCATGTGGATATGTTGGCCTTATAAGCCCAACATTTGCTTCCATTATAACATTCTTGGAGCAACAAACCTTCATAGGAGTTGTCTTTCACTTAGTGCTATGTCTACTTTCTCTTTAATATTTAGAAAAGCAATATAACTTTTCTTTCCTCTGGCACAATGCTCCCATAGCACTCCTCCATTTCAGTCGTCCTTCTTTAGTTTTACAAGTTACATTTTCATCTATTATGCTTTTCTCCTGAAAATTGAGCATCCATATCTGAATTGTCTATATGATGGAACTGCAATAGCATCTAGTCACCACAATTTCATTCTTTTTATACTTATCCAAAAGAAGAAAGATTTCAGTTTTCCCATACTAGCTAAACTTATGGTGCATATTCTTGTCTTACTTTTACTTGTTTTAAAAATGTTACTTTCAAGTGTTCTCCATATTTTACCATTTGATTCACTTGTTAGTTTCATCAATTAACACTGTTATCAGCAAATAGCATACAACTTGGATAATGCAAGTGATTCGAAAAATGGAAACACGGCAATCCGAAATGCATGGAGAACTTTATTGAATAGAATCAAGCAAAGAAGAAAAGGACCGGATAGGAGAAGAGGAAAACCAGAGCATCCTGGCAGAATTGGAAGAAATAGCAAATGCTTATGAGATTTCAAGAAGACAAAGGTCAACGTTTATGTGGATAGAGAAGGAAAACAAATAAGTTCTTCCATAAGATGGCCAAAAGATAGAAGGTATCACTATATTGAAACTAGAAGTTAATGGCAGGAAGACAGAAAATACAATATAGATAAAAAGGAATATTATGCAATCTTACGAAAGTTCATTTCAAGAATTGAAAAGCGAAAACTAGCCTGGAGATAAAACAATTATGATTTCACCAGGGTAGGGGCAGATACCTTCTGAGGAGAAGGAGGTTGAGCTGGTAATCAAGAATACTGCAGGAGACAGAGCCCAAACAATTCTATGGCAGTTTATTAGAAATTTCGGCCAATTTGAAAATAATGTGATGGAGAGCCTTTCGGCATTTTCATCAGAAAGAGGGCTTTGAAGGGAGCAAAAAAGCAAAGAAAGTCGATAATAGGTTGTTAAAATAGTTATGTAACTCTAATCCCATATGTATTAGGAGTAGGACATGTTATATGTATATATATATAGGGCTCATCGTATCATGTTTAACATATGAGAATAATATCAATCATATTTTCTCCGGTGCATTCTCACATGGTATTAGAGCAATTGTGAGAGACTTATCGCTGTGCACAAATTCCAGCGATTCCGAAAAAGAGAAATCAGTCACTGAAAAGCCTTTTTCCAGCGACTTTTTCAAGGTTGTTTGCGTTTGCGTTGTCTCTATCAGTGTTATGCAAAATCTAACACTACCACAAGAGTCGCCAAAATCCAACACTACCACAAGAGCCGCCACTGTCCGGCAACCAAATCCAGAAAACTCTCCAGCAACAAACCCCACGCGCCACCACGCGCTGCCAGAAGCTCACGCGCGTGAGCTCACGAGCCGGTGCGTGCAGAACCCTCCGGCCATTTTTTGAAAAAACTTTCTTCAAAAAAATTGGGTCGTGTACCAATTCCAACCCCACCCATAGTGTTTTCGTTTGATTCCGACCACTTTAAGTTTTTTCAGCGACTATACTGATTTTCTCCGGCAGCTACAGCAACTTTCCAGCAAAACAGTGTTTCCTTCACCTGTTGTAGCGAGTTTTTAGTTGTTTCTTTCTGTTATTTGGTGATAATTTTATAGACCTCACTTTAATCCAACAATGTATTCGGGAGTCGATGCCTTCGGGTCTAAAAACTAGTATTCTGGCAGTTCCGATGTTATGATTACTTCAGAACCTTTAATGGGAGGTTCAAACTACCTAGCTTGGGCTTCGTCTGTCAAGTTGTGGTGTAAAGGCCAAAGAGTTCAAGATCATTTAACAAAAAAGGCTAGCGAAGGTGATGAAAAGGCCAAAACACGTCGGGAGAAGGTCGATGCTCAGCTATGTAGTATCCTGTGGCGATCTATTGATTCCTAGTTGATGCCCTTGTTCCATCAATCCAGACATGTTATTTAGTTTGGGAAAAGGCTCGTAATTTATACACTAATGGCATATCTTGTTTCTATGATGTAATATCGCAAATGACAAGCTTGAAGAAACAGGAATTGGATATTTCTACTTACTTGGTACAAGTACAGGCAGTCATGGAAGAATTAGAGAGATTGATGCATTTTTGCTAGTATTGAAAAGCAACAAGAGCAATGACAGGAGATGTTTCTAGTTCTTACACTCATTGGACTTTCTAATGACCTTGATTCAGTATATAACCAGATTTTGGCTTGTCCGACTGTCCCCACAGTCGATGCATTATTCTCTCGATTACTTCGCATTGCTGCAGCACCAAGTCACCTAGTGAGCTCATCACAGACACTTGACTCATCTATCCTCGTATCCCAGTCAGTGGACAATCGAGCATCTCAAACAATGGAGAATAGACGAGGAGGAGGTCGTTTTGGAAGATCTAGACCCAAGTGCTCTTATTGTCATAAACTCGAACCGCTCGTGACGTGTGATATTCTTTACATGGTCGCCCACCCAAAAAATGCTTATGTTGCTCAGATCGAGACTACAGGTAACCATGGATTTTCTTTATCTGAAGGGGGTATAATGAGTTCCTTCGATATCAAGCAAGCAGACATCTCCACAAATAGCCTTTATTGCTCAGACTGATACTTCTGTTGTTGGTAATTCTTTCGCTTGTGTTTTCCAGTCTAGTACTCCTGGACAATGGGTTTGGACTCAGCCGCTTCTGATCATATCTCTTGTAATAAATCATTTTTGTCAAATATTACGAATTTACAATCTCTTCCCACTGTTACGGTAGCCAATAGGTCTCAAACTAAAGCAAAAGGTGTTGGACAAGTGAATCCCCTACCCTCTATCACTCTAGATTTAAGAACGTCCCTGGTTGTCCTTTTAATCTTACATCAGTTAGTTGTTTGACTCGTGCCCTCCATTGTGGTATATATTTTATTGATGATTCTTTTATTATGCAGGACCGCAATACGGGACAGACGATTGGAACAGGACTTGAATCAGAAGGCCTTTACTACCCTAGCTCACTCAATTCCTCCAAGGCATGTCTAGTTACAGATCTTCCAGACCTAATTCACAAACGTTTAGGACATCCAAGTTTATCTAAACTTCAGAAAATGGTGCCTAGTTTGTCTAGTTTATCTACATTAGAATGTGAGTCATGTCAGCTCGGGAAACATACCTGAGCTTCCTTTCCTCGTAGTATTGAGAGTCATGCAGAGTTTGTTTTTCTTTAGTTCATTCTGATATATGGGGTCCTAGTAGAGTTAATTTAACCTTGGGATTTTGTTATTTTGTTAGTTTCATTGTTGATCATTCAAGATGTACTTAGATTTTCTTAATGAAAGACCGTTCAGGGTTGTTTTCTATATTCCAGAATTTTTGTGCTAAAATTAAAAATCAATTTGGTGTTCCCATTGGCACTTTTCGCAATGATAATGCCTTGGAATATTTATCCTCTCATTTTCAGCAGTTTATGACTTTTCAAGGAACTATTCATCAGATAGTTTGTCCTTATACCCCTCAGCAAAATGGGGTTGCAGAGAGAAAGAATAGGCACATCATTGAGACTGCTCGCACACTTCTCATTGAATCTCCTGTCCGTTGCATTTTTGGGAGATGCAGTTCTCACAGCTTGTTATTTGGTTAATCGGATGTCTTCATCTCCCATGCAAAATCAGATTCCGTATGCAATATTGTTTCCCCGGTCACCCTTATACTCTGTTCCTGCTCTTGTTTTTAGGAGCACTTGTTCCGTTCATAGCTTAGCCCATGGGAAAGATCAGTTAGCTCCTCGTGCTCTCAAGTGTGTCTTCCTTGGTTATTCTTTTGTTCAGAATGGATATCTTTGTTACTCACCTGATCTCCGTAGGTACTTTATATCCTTGGACGTCATATTTTTTTAGTCTAAACCTTTCTTTACCTCTTCTAACCATTCTGACCACCTTGATACATATGAGATCTTACCTATACCGACCTTTAAGGAGTCTACTACAGCTCCTCCTTCACCTTGCGCCACAGAAGTCTTATCCATTCCAATCGTTGGGGAGTCAGTGTGGTTCCTCCTACACTCCCTGCCACAGGAACACCACTCTTGACATGTCATCGTCGTCCGTACCCAGCATCAAGTTGATTCACGTTTTGCACCTGACTTAGCTCCTACTGCGGACTTGTCCCTTCCTAGTCCACCAATTACACTTCGGAAAGGTTTACGGACCACCCTTAATCATAATCCTCATTATGTCGGTTTAACTTATTATCGTTTGTTATCACCCTATTATGCTTTTCTATCTTCTTTGTCCTCTGTTTCTATCCCTAAGTCCACGGGTGAAGCATTATCTCATCGAAGATGGCGGCAGGCTATGATTAACGAGGTGTATGCGTTACATGTGATTGACGAGATGTCTGCGTACATGTGAGTGGTACTTGGGAGCTCGTCCCTCTTCCTTCGGGTAAATTTACTGTTGGTTTTCATTGGGTGTATGCAGTCAAGGTAGGTCCGGATGGTAAGGTTGATCGTCTTAAGGCTCGTCTTGTTGCCAAGGGATATACTCACATATTTGGGTTCGATTACAGAGATACATTCTCTGGGGTGGCTAAAATAGTATCACTCCGCCTTTTTCTATCCATGGCTTTGACAAGGTCCCGAGGGAGGTGCTGTGGAGGTGCTTGGAGGCGAAGAGTGTTCCAGAAGCCTACATCAGAGTGATCAAGGATATGTACAACGGAGCTAAGACTAGGGTTAGGACGGTGGGGGGTGAAACAGACCATTTCCCTGTGGTAATGGGGCTCCATCAAGGATCGGCGCTGAGCCCATTATTGTTCGCCTTAGTGATGGATGCTCTAACCCGACATATCCAAGGGGATGTGCCTTGGTGTATGCTCTTTGCCGACGATATAATATTGATAGACGAGACGAGGGCCGGTGTTAGCGAAAGGTTAGAGATATGGAGACAGACCCTCGAGTCTAAGGGTTTCAAAATAAGCAGGTCTAAGACAGAATATCTGGAGTGCAAATTTGGCGCCGAGCCGAATGGGTTTGGCGGAGAAGTGATGCTTGGTTCTCAGGCCATCGCCAAGAAGGACAGTGTGAGATATCTTGGGTCGGTGATTCAGGGGGACGGAGAGATTGACGGGGACGTCACCCATCGGATAGGAGCGGGGTGGTCAAAGTGGAGGCTTGCTTCAGGGGTCCTGTGTGACAAAAAAATTCCACACAAGCTCAAGGGGAAATTCTATAGAGCTGTGGTTAGACCTGCGATGTTATATGGGGCGGAGTGCTGGCCCGTGAAGAGCTCGCATGTTCAGAGGATGAAGGTTGCAGAGATGAGGATGCTTAGGTGGATGTGTGGGCACACCAGGCTGGATAAGATCAAGAATGAAATTATTCGTCAGAAAGTAGGGGTAGCCCCGGTGGACGAGAAGATGAGAGAAGCAAGGCTGAGGTGGTTCGGGCATGTTCGGAGGACGGCCCCCGATGCCCCGGTAAGGAGCTGCGAGCGGCTGGAGATTGTTGGTGGTCGGCGAGGGAGAGGGAGGCCTAAGAAGCATTGGGGTGAGGTGATTAGACAGGACATGACCAGTATGCAGATTACCGAGGTCATGACACTTGATAGGGGAGTCTGGAGGTCTAGAATCAGGATTGTAGGCTAGGGGCTTCTAGAGTCCGTCGTTCGCATCTCTCGGGGTTGGGTGTGGGATATCTAGGGTATCCCACAGGGGATTAGTGTTTTAGCTTATGTCTCCTTATGAGTGTTAGTATGGTAGTTACGGCTTGTTATTATTGCATTAATGCATGTGACTGTATTTATGTTGCTTATGCTTTCATACGTATTTACTTTATTTCTGCGGGAGTACCTATGCTTTATTATTTTGTTTTGTTTTGCTTGTGTTTCTAATTTCCCCTTTGTTTTCGTAATGCAGCTTTTCCTCCCACATCCTATACGCCGGGGGTCGTTTGGAAGCAGCCTCTCTGCCCTTTCGGGCAGGGGTAAGGCTCGTCTACCTATTACCCTCCCCAGACCCCACCTGGTGGGACTACCTGGGTAGTTGTTGTTGTTGTTGTTGTTGTTGTTGTTGTTGTTGGCTATTGTTCGCCATTGGTCACTCTATCAACTGCACATTAAGAATGTGTTTTTACACGATGATCTTGATGATGAAGTTTATATGGAGTAACCACCTAGGTTTGTTGCTCAGGGGGAGTCTCGTGGCCTTGTATGTCGCTCACACCGGTCACTTAATTGTCTAAAGCAGTCTCCTCGAGCCTGGTTTGGTAAGTTCAGCATAGTTATCCAGGAATTTGGCATGATTCGGAGTGAAGCTGATCACTCTATCTTATATCAGCATTTTGCTTTGAGTCTCTGTATTTATCTGATGGTCTATGTTGACAACATTGTCATTACCGGCAATGACCAGGATGGTATTACTAAATTGAAGCAACATCTCTTTCAACACTTTCAGACTAAGGATCTAGGCAAATTAAAGTATTTTCTGGGTATTGAGGACGCTCAGTCTAGATCAGGTATTGTGATCTCACAACGGAAGTATGTCTTAGATATTCTTGAGGAGACAGGAATGACAGGTTATAGACCTATTCACACTCCGATGGATCCGAATTCTAAACTTCTGCCAGGACTGGGGGAGCATGTTAGCGATCCTACAAGATATAGGCGGTTGGTTGGTAAATTAAATTACCTTACAGTGACAAGACCTGACATTTCCTTTCCTGTTATTGTTGTAAGTCAGATTCTGGATTCTCCGTGTGCTAGTCATTGGGATGCAGTTGTTCACATTCTTCGGTATATAAAATCAGCTCCAGGCAAAGGTTTATTGTTTGAGGATCGAGGCCATGAGCAGATCGTTGGATACTCAAATGTTGATTGGGTAGTATCACCTTTTGATAGACGTTCTACTTCTAGATATTGTGTCTTAGTAGGAGGAAATTTGGTATCTTGGAAGAGCAAGAAACAGAATGTGGTTGCTCGGTCTAGTGCAGAAGCAGAATATTGAGCAATGACAATAGCGACATGTGAGCTAATTTGGATCAAACAGTTACTCAAGGAGTTCAAATTGGTGAGATTAGTTAGATGGAACTTGTGTATGATAATCAAGTTGTTCTTCATATTGCGTCAAATTCAGTGTTCCATGAAAGAACTAAACACATTGAGATGACTGTCACTTTGTCAGAGAAAAGATACTCTGGGGAGATATTGCTACAAAGTTTGTGAAGTCGAATGATCAGCTTGCAAATATTTTTACCAAGTCTCTTACTGGTCCTCATATTAACTACATATGTAACAAGCTCGGTACATATGATTTATAGGCACCAGCTTGAGGAGAGTGTTAGAATAGTTATGTAACTCTAGTCCCATATGTATTAGGAGTAGGACATGTTATGTGTGTATATATATAGGACATTGTATCATGTTTAACAAATGAGAATAATATCAATTATATTTTCTCCCGTGCATTCTCACACAGGCTAATTAGCTCACTAGGCAGCATCTACAACATTACTGTCAGAATACTAGCTGAAAGACTAATAGAGCAGTTGGTAAGCTGATTTCCGAGAAAAAACATGTTTTTCTTAAGAGAGACAAAATAACGGATGTAGTTCTATGAGCTAATCAATGCATGGATTCTAGGATGAGGCAGAAGGAAGCCTGAGTTATAGGATAATTGGAATTAGACAGGCCTATGAGTATGTCTACTTTAAAAATATGAAAGCTATGCGCTCTGCGGACAAACAGATCAATTGGATCAAAATAGTCAACCCCTCAAACTCCGTAAGTAATTTGAGACCATTCAGAAGAATAAACTAAGCTAACGCAAAAAACATGAACATCGATGATATAAAATTGAATTCTACCACGGAATTCCATTTAAAGGTCTATCTTTTCAGGGGCTTAAAGGTTCTCAATCTTATAAATTCTGATCCTGAAAATTTTCTTTCACCCAAAGGACCAAGACAGGGCAATCCCCTCGAAACTTTCTTACTTCTACTTGTTACGGAGGCTTTGAGTATGAATGATACATACAACTAACCTATGTTACTCGGACTCTCCAAAATTGCCAACGGGTGCGTATCGGATCCTCCAAAAGTAGTGTATTTTTTGAGGATCCGACTGGGTGTGGTGGCATTTTGGAGAGTCTATGCAACATAGCAACTAAGAGAAAAGGATGGATAAAGGAAATACGGAATTCAAGCTCGCTAAAGATGGAAAGAAGCAGTGGTAATATATATGATATGCAGATGATACACAGAATCTGCTTGGGTTAGAGAAACAACAACTGATGTATCTGAAACTGGTGCTATTGTTTTCAGAAGCTAATTCAGATTGCAAAGAATTTCGACAAAGCTCCATATTTCCTAAAATAGGGGTGGAACTGTGAAAGTATTCAATCTACAGCCAACATATCAGAATATCAAAGTTGATGAATTTAGGACTTCTAGGCTAAATATAAAGCCCATTTTAGGCAGGCAGCAAAATTGCCTGCCGGGGGTCGATTGGAAACAGCCTCTCTGCCCTTTCGGGTAGGCGTAAGGCTTGTCTACATATTACCCTCCCCAGACCCCACCTGGTGGGAGTATACTGGGTAGTTGTTGTTGTTGTTGTTGTTTAGGCAGGCAGCAAAACTGCAATTTGCTACATGGAAGAAACAATATCTATCTACGAGAGGAAGATTAACGCTAAGGACACTGCAGGCCTTTCGTAAAACTATCACTGCATGTTTTCTACTGAATATGTGGAAGGAATGTAACTGTAAATGTTCCAAAAAAAAAAAAAGCTGAGGCTGTGCACAACCAAAAACTTTTGGCATAAGATGAACAATGTAAACTATGTTGACACATTGGTGCGCATTGCATTGACTCCCGTGTTATTGAAGTAGCATTGGTCCTTTTCATCTTTGCACCTTCTTGGCCATTATAAATAAGAAGATTCATTTACATATGTGTGAGAAAGCACGGGAGAAAAATATGATATATTGATATTAAACATGATACAATGAGCCCTATATATATACACATAACATATCCTACTCCTAATACATATTGGACTAGGTTTATTTTACTACTATTTACATATTCTAACAATATCAAAAAAGAAGTTACCTAAGCAGGTTTCCTACATGGCTGCAAATGAACTACAAGACACCATTGTATATGAAAGAGAAAAGGCACCCTTTGCTATATAAGATATAGTCTCCAGCTTCTGTTGCAGTTGCGCTCAAAGAACTAGCAAATGAAAGAGGAAAACAATCCATATGCAAATAATATCAGAGCGCAACCTCAAGAGCATAATTATGTACAATTAACTGATTCTTTTGGTAGCTTTGAAAAAGCAAACGTTAACTTCTTTGCATGCTCAAAACTATAGTTGCCACATGTTATTCCATGGTGTAATGATTCATGGAACATAAGATATGTGGAATGTTGCTAAAACATATATTACAAAGTACAAGGCAAAGAAGAAAAAATGGGCAACAAAAGATAACACGTGATAGTCCATGGAAAAGTACATACTTGAAGTCTATGTATGCGAGGGCTCACTGTAACCTCCTTGCACACGCACAACAATCCATACTGCTCCTGCCAGAATCAAGCTAAATACAATCAGACACGGGAGAATGAATGACATCACCAAGCCAGTCAAACATTAGACCTTATTTCTTTTCTAATGTCGTCAGCCACAAGCAAGAGGGGGGAAAAGTAGCGAAGGCATTATGACATATACTTATGTTATTACTATGTAATAAGATATCATGACACATACTTATTTAGTCCCAATTTATGTAACAATGATTTATGGTTAATCCTTTTCTTTTTACTTTTTGATAAGTCGATTTGTGGTAAATCTTCATAACTTTGATGATAATTCTTCAGTTGTAATAAAACATTTGAATCCCTGGTTTTAATCATGATAGAATTTTTAAAGTAATTTCTATATGTTCAAGTTTTAGTTTTACATTCGGAGTTAATGTCATCAGTTCCAACTCAAAGTTTGAGAGTTCTAACCACAAAAAACAAAGTACATCACAAATGGCAGATGGAACATATATTGTTTGTTTTACATCAGTGCTCAAGTCAATAGTTCCAGTTGCTTTAAAATATATTTGCACATGGATACTACGAAGCTAATAGAGCACAAATGTTGATTGCTAACAGATCACAAAGGAAGGCCTTCTAGAGATCTAAGCATCACTTACAGTCACAGATAAAACAAGCATAGTTTCAGCATACAACTACATAGTCATTTTATACTACTGAAATTTTAATCCCTACAAAGCAAACATTTTGGTTATATAAGACAAGAATATATAGTCTAAAAACCCAAAGCTCCCGTCTCTCATGTTATTATTTGCCTTTAAGATTGAATGTGGAATTCGGGATGTCTTCTACTCAATATAGTTGCACATTACTTCGTTTTTTTGGATGAAGTAAGATGTTATATTAGTGGAATCAAGAAGATGCCAAAAACATTACAAAAGAGGTTGGTTAGCTCCTTTTACACAAAAATACAATTCTAACCAAAAGCACCAAAAACCTAAGGTTGGCAATCAAGCCAAAGTCAAAGAGCTAATAAAATCTAGAAATGGAATTAACTCATTTACAGGGGAAAGGTTGCTCCAGCTATATAGATTCCTAAGGCACTTTGCTTTCAGGGAGCACTTGGGAGTTGATATGCCCATCAAAGCATATGTGATTCATTTCTGTCCAAATACACCAAAATATACTTGTTGGGATCATCTGCCAGATCTTGTTGATGGTTCTTGTTAGAAGTCTAACTGTATTAGAAGTCTAGTCTAAACTGTATTAGGAGTAGGCTAGGTTATGTGTATTATATATAGGGCTCATTGTATTATGTTTACATATCAATTATATATTCTTCTCCCGTGCCTTCTCACATGGTATCAGAGCTTTGGTGAGATAATTATCGTTGTGCGTCATTCCAACGACATCCGGGAAGAAATAACTCGGTCACCGTGCAATTTTCCGGTGACCTAAGTGACTAATTACGTCAAAGTCACTAATTATCAGTGTTGTGCAAAAACCAACACCACCACAAGACTCCCCCTACCCATCCTTAATTTCCGACCCTACCCATCCTTGTTTCGTTCGATTCCGACAACTTTCAGTTTTTTCCGGCGACTTTATTGAATTTTCCGGCAGCTACAGTACTTTCCGGCCAGAATTTCTTCAGGACAGTTTGCTCAACCTTGAATTCCGAGCCTATCCATATTTTTATTTTTCAATTCCGACAACTTTGTATTTTTCCGGCAGCTACAGTGCTTTTCCGGCAGCTACAGTAATCCTGTTTTCCGGCAGCGACAGTTTTCAGTCCTCTGTTCAGTTTCAGCGAGTTTTCAGTTGATAATCCAACGATGTCTTTGGGACTAGATGCTTTCGGGCCTAAAAACCAGGGTTCTGGCAGTTCCGGTATTATGATTACCTCAGAACCTTTAATGGGAGGTTCAAACTACCTAGCTTGGGCTTCGTCTGTCGAGTTGTGGTGTAAAGGCCAAGGTGTTCAGGATCATCTAACCCAAGAGTCTAGTGACGGAGATGCAAAAGCCAAAGCACATTGGGAGAAGATTGATGCTCAGTTATGCAGTATTTTGTGGCGATCTATTGATTCCAAGTTGATGCCTTTGTTTCGTTCATTCCAAAAATGTTATTTGGTTTGGGAAAAGGCTCGTACTTTATACACTAATGACATATCTCGTTTCTATGACGTGATATCGCGGATGACAAATTTGAAGAAACAGGAATTGGATATGTCTACTTACTTGGGTCAAGTGCAGGCAGTTATGGAGGAATTTGAGACGTTGATGCCAGTTTCTGCTAGCGTTGCAAAGCAGCAAGAGCAACGACAAAAGCTGTTTCTAGTTCTTACTCTTGCTGGGCTTCCTAATGATCTTGACTCAGTACGCGATCAGATTTTGGCTAGTCCGACTGTCCCCACAGTTGATGAATTATTTTCTCGCTTACTTCGCCTTGCTGCAGCACCAAGTCACCCAGTGAGCTCATCACAGACACTTGATTCATCTATCCTCGTCTCCCAATCCGTGGACAATCGGGCTTCTCATACTATGGAGTATAGACGAGGAGGAGGTCGTTTTGGAAGATCTAGACCCAAGTGTTCTTATTGTTATAAACTTGGTCACACTCGTGATGTGTGCCATTCTTTACATGGTCGACCAACAAAAAATGCTTATGTTGCTCAGACCGAGCCTACAGGTAACCAGGGATTTTCTGTATCTGAAAGGGAGTATAATGAGTTCCTTAAATATCGAGCAAGTAAGCAGACGTCTCCACAAGTAGCCACTGTTGCTCAGCCTGATACTTCTGTTGCTGGTAATTCTTTTGCTTGTATTTCCCAGTCTAGTCCTCTTGAACAATGGGTGGTGGACTCAGCTGCTTCTGATCATATCTCTGGTAATAAATCCCTTTTGTCAGATATTACGTATTCACAGTTTCTTCCCAACGTTACCTTAGCTAATGGGTCTCAAACTAAAGCAAAAGGAGTTGGACAAGCAACTCCTCTACCCTCTGTCACTCTAGATTCCGTCCTTTATGTCCCTGGCTGTCCTTTTAATCTTGCATCTGTGAGTCGTTTGACTCGTGCCCTCCATTGTGGAATATACTTTATTGATGACTCTTTTATTATGCAGGACCGCAGTACGGGACAGACGATTGGAACAGGACTTGAATCAGACGGACTCTACTACCTTCACTCCCTAACATCCTCTAAGGCCTGTCTAGCTGCAGATCCTCCAGACCTACTTCACAGTCGTTTAGGACATCCTAGCTTGTCCAAACTTCAGAAGATGGTGCCTCGTTTGTCCAGTTTATCCACATTAGAGTGTGAGTCATGTCAGCTCGGGAAACATACCCGCACCTCCTTTCCTCGTAGTATTGAGAGTCGTGCAGAGTCTGTTTTTTCTTTAGTTCATTCGGATATATGGGGTCCTAGTAGAGTATGTTCAACCTTAGGATTTCGTTATTTTGTTAGTTTCATTGATGATCATTCAAGATGTACTTGGATTTTCTTAATGAAAGATCGTTCTGAGTTGTTTTCTATATTCCAAAATTTTTGTGCTGAAATTAAAAATCAATTTGGTGTTTCTATTCGCACCCTTCGCAGTGATAATGCCTTAGAATATTTGTCCTCTCAATTTCAGCAATTTATGTCCTCTCATGGAATTATTCATCAGACCTCTTGTCCTTATACCCCTCAGCAAAATGGGGTTGCAGAAAGAAAGAATAGGCACATTATTGAGACTGCTCGCACACTTCTCATTGCATCTCATGTTCCGCTGCGTTTTTGGGGCGATGCAGTTCTCACATCTTGCTATTTGGTTAATCGGATGCCTTCATCTCCCATCCAAAATCAGATTCCGCATGAGGTATTGTTTCCTCAGTCACCCTTATACTCTGTCCCCCCTCGTGTGTTTGGGAGCACTTGTTTCGTTCATAACTTAGCTCCTGGGAAAGATAAGTTAGCTCCTCGTGCTCTCAAGTGTGTCTTCCTTGGTTATTCTCGTGTTCAGAAGGGCTATCGTTGTTATTCACCTGATATTCGCAGGTACCTTATGTCAGCCGATGTCACATTTTTTGAGTCTAAGCCTTTCTTTACCTCTTCTGACCATTCTGACCATCTGGCTATATCTGAAGTTTTACCTATACCGGCCTTTAGTGAGTCTATCTCTCCTCCTTCACCTTCCGCTACAGAAGTCTTACCCATTCCGAACGTTGGACCACCTACTGTGGCTCCTCCTAGACTCCATGCACAAGACACTCCACTCTTGACATATCATCGTCGTCCTCGCCCAGCATCCGGCCCGGCTGATTCACTTCCTGCACCTGCCCCTGCTCCTACTGCGGACTTGTCTCTTCCGATTGCACTTCGGAAAGGTATACGGACCACCCTTAATCCTAATCCCCATTATATTGGTTTAAGTTATCATCGTTTGTCATCACCCTATTATGCTTTTCTATCTTCTTTGTCCTCTGTTGCCCTCCCTAAGTCTACAGGTGAAGCATTGTCTCATCCAGGGTGGCGACAGGCTATGACTGACGAGATGTCTGCTTTACATGCGAGTGGTACTTGGGAGCTCGTCCCTCTTCCTTCGGATAAATCTACTGTTGGTTGTCGTTGGGTGTATGCAGTCAAGGTTGGTCCAGATGGTAAGGTTGATCGTCTTAAGGCTCGTCTTGTGGCAAAGGGGTATACTCAGATATTTGGGCTTGATTACAGTGATACCTTCTCTCCAGTGGCTAAGATAGCATCAGTCCGCCTTTTTCTCTCTATGGCTGCTGTTCGCCATTGGCCCCTGTATCAGCTGGACATTAAAAATGCATTTTTACACGGTGACCTTGAGGATGAAGTTTATATGGAGCAACCACCTGGGTTTGTTGCTCAGGGGGAGTCTCGTGGCCTTGTATGTCGCTTGCGTCGGTCACTTTATGGTCTAAAGCAGTCTCCTCGAGCCTGGTTTGGTAAGTTTAGCACTGTTATCCAGGACTTTGGCATGACTCGGAGTGAAGCTGATCACTCTGTATTCTATCGGCATTCTGATTCACGTCTCTGTATTTATCTAGTGGTCTATGTTGATGACATCGTTATTACCGGCAATGACCAGGATGGTATTACTAAATTGAAGCAACATCTCTTTCAACACTTTCAGACTAAGGATCTGGGCACACTAAAGTATTTTCTGGGTATTGAGGTCGCACAGTCTAGCTCTGGTATTGTGATCTCACAACGGAAGTATGCCTTAGATATTCTTGAGGAGACAGGAATGACAGGTTGTAAACCTGTTGACACTCCAATGGATCCGAATTCTAAACTTCTTCCAGGACAGGGGGAGCCTCTTAACGATCCTGAAAGATATAGGCGGTTAGTTGGTAAACTAAATTATCTTACAGTGACAAGACCTGACATTTCCTTTCCTGTGAGTGTTGTGAGCCAGTTTATGGGTTCGCCATGTGATAGTCATTGGGATGCAGTTGTTCGCATTCTTCGGTATATAAAATCAACTCCAGGTAAAGGTTTATTGTTTGAGGATCGAGGCCATGAGCAGATTGTTGGATACTCCGATGCTGATTGGGCAGGATCGCCTTCTGACAGACGTTCTACTTCTGGATATTGTGTCTTAGTAGGAGGAAATTTGGTATCTTGGAAAAGCAAGAAACAGAATGTGGTTGCTCGGTCTAGTGCAGAAGCAGAATATCGAGCAATGGCTATGGCGACATGTGAGCTTGTTTGGGTCAAACAGTTGCTCAAAGAGCTGAAATTTGGTGATGTTAGTCAGATGGGACTTGTGTGTGATAATCAAGCAGCTCTTCATATTGCGTCAAATCCAGTGTTCCATGAGAGAACTAAGCACATTGAGATTGACTGTCACTTTATCAGAGAAAAGATACTCTCGGGAGATATTGCTACAAAGTTTGTAAAGTCAAATGATCAGCTTGCAGACATTTTTACCAAGTCCCTCACTGGTCCTCGTATTAACTACATATGTAACAAGCTCGGTACATATGATTTATATGCACCAGCTTGAGGGGGAGTGTTAGAAGTCTAACTGTATTAGAAGTCTAGTCTAAACTGTATTAGGAGTAGGCTAGGTTATGTGTATTATATATAGGGCTCATTGTATTATGTTTACATATCAATTATATATTCTTCTCCCGTGCCTTCTCACAGTTCTATCAACTTTCCATTGGTTCCAACTTTCAACTGGTTCTTTTATCCCTTGTGGGGTTGTCCAACTAATGCCAAAACCGAAAGGAACATGTGCCACAGATCTGCCGCCACTCTGCAATGCAATAACAAATGGTTTATAGATTCTGAGTTATCAAGACACATGTAACATCTATTCACTAACTGGAAATTCCTTCTACATAAGTTGTCTTGAGTCAAGATAGCACCTTTAAGAGCTATCCAGGTGAAGCACATGCCCTTTGTAGGGAGTTTTGTCTTCCATATAAGCTTCCATGGCCAAAGCTCAATTACTTCATTGTTAGCACACAATTTCTTGTATCCTGCCTTCACTGAATAACAACCTCCATTGAGATTGCCCCACCTTAGATTGTCTTGAGCTTGAATGTTCATTTGAAAGCTCTACTGGAAAGGATCAAAGAGTTCACCAAGTTCCCGTTCCTGCATGTGTCTTCTGGAGAGGGGATCCCGTACAATCCCTGATCTGCATTGGGCAATTTTAGAGTCTGGATCAACTGCTATCTGGTACTGGGTTGGACAGGTGTCTTTTAAATGGCAGATTATGAAGCCATCTGTCCTTCCAGAACCTAACTGAGGTGTCATCTCCAACTTTAAATGACACATCCTGAAAGAATTCTTCTTTTACACTATTAATAAATTTCCGGGATCAACACCATGAGGGGCTCTATTCTATTTGGTACTCCAATGGTCTAGCTTCCCGTACTTAAACATTCACTACTTCCTTCCATAAACATGGTCCTTCCTGGCCATATCTCCACCACCACTTCATAAGCAAACTCTTATTGTGCTTAGCCAAGTCTCTAACACCAATCCACCATGCTCCTTAGATTGAATTACATTTGACCATTTCACCAAATGAAACTTGTGACCTTCATTGTTCCCTTTCTATGTTCAGTTGGTCTTTGCATCTTGCTAGGCATAAGAAATAAGGACATGATGTGTGTAGGAAGGCTGTCAAAGACACTATTGATCAGAGTCAATCTTCCTCCCATGGGGCATGGAGAGATATTTGCATTTGCCATGTTACCAATCATTTTTCCACCTTCTCAAGAACTCCATTCCAAAGCCCTATAGCTTTGTATTTAGCTCCTAATGGAAGGCCTAAATATGTTGTTGGAAAGGAGCCAATTACCCAGCTCATAATTCTAGCCAACTTTTCCAAGTTGGGCACTGTGAATACAGGGTAAATCATACTTTTTTGCATATTAATGTGCAGTCCTGAGATAGCTTCAAAAATTAGTAAAGTCAAATTTAGGTACTGTACCTGAAGCTTCTCAGCCCCACAAAAGATTAAAGTATCATCTACATAGAGTAAAAGTGACAACGCAGCTGCAGCTGCAGCTGAATCAACTGTGTTGTTGCCCACCCAGAACCCTTCAATCTTCTGGATTTGTTTTGCCTTGTCTAACATTCTGCTCAAACCCTCCATTGCAAGGATAAAAAGAAAAGGAAAAAAGTGGATCTCCGTGTCTAATTCCGTTATGCGGTAAAAAGAAACCAACTGGAACTCTATCACCAAGATGGAATACTTAACAGTAGTAAGGTTGTACTTGATCCATCTTATCCGCGTGCACCAAACCACTGTAGTTTATCCATCTTATCCATGGGTCACCAAACATCGTTCCTTCCAGAATAGAAAGTAGGTATGACTAATTAACTTGATCAAAGGCTTTTTCTATGTCCATCTTACAAAGGATACCGGGAACACGACTTCTCAACCTCCCATCTAGCAACTCATTAGATATCAATGATGCATCTGTGATCTGTCTACTTTTCAAATAAGCATTTTGCTATTTTGAAGTCAGCTTGTTAATAATTGTCTTGATCCTCTGGTTTAGCTATTATCTTATAGACACTTCCAATGAGACTTATGGTCCTGAAATCTCTGAGTTCTATAGTACCTTTTCTCTTGGGAAATAGAGCAATAAAAAAAGCATTATTGGACCTGACCATATAACAGTGTTGGTGGAAAAGATTAAAAGCTCCCATTAAATCCAGTTCAATAGAGACCCATGACCTTTGGAACCGTCCTGGCTGGGGCTTTTGTCTGGTGCACAAGAGTTGCAGCCAACACCTCGTCTGCCTCAAATTCTCTCTCTAACCATGCCTTCTCTGTGAGTGATAAATTTGGCTGATTTGCACAGTTATACTTAGTCCTCCATTGTTCATTCTCAGTGTAAAGGCCTTGATAGAAACTCAAAATTTCTTCTTTGATGACTTCAGGTCTTCACATAGCTCATCTTCTATCACTAGCTTATGTATGTTGTTATTTTTCTTTTGGAGTTTGCCATTCTTTAACGTGGTGTTCTTATCCCCTTCTTTAAGCCATAGGTCTTGAAGAACTTGGAGTTTGACATCTGGACTTTTGTCTCCATGAGACTTCCTCGGCCTTTGCAATTCTTTTAAGGTCTAATGTCACCGCATGGATTTCTCCATTCCTGCTTGGGTTGTAGGTCTTGTTTCAGTCGCTTGTTCTAATAATGTGAGGACCTCAAGCAGTTTGTTCCCGTGTGCTTCCACTCTGCCAAGGGACTCATTATTCCAAATTGTGATGTCCTTTTTCAAACTTCTCAGTTTTTGCATTAGGATGAACTAAACATATTGAGATTGATTGCCCCCTTCATATTGCATCGAATTCGGTGTTCCATGAGAGAACTAAACATATTGCGATTGACTGTCACTTCGTCAGATAAAAGATATTACTACAAAATTTGTGAAGCCGAATGATCAGCTTGCCGATATTTATACCAAGTCCCTCACGAGTCCTCGTATTAGTTATATATGTAACAAGCTCGGTACATATGATTTGCATGCACTAGCTTGAGGGGGAGTGTTAGAATAGTTATGTGAATATGTATGTAATTAGTCCTAGTCCCCTACGTAATAAAAGTAGGTTATATATTACGCATACTTATAATAGGGTTCATTGTATTGTAATTAATATCAATAATATATTTCTTCTATCCCATAGGCTAAGAATCCCTCCCCCCCTTTAGTTCCAGAAGCTTTGAAGTTCAGCCCATGCCACCCATCTATTACCCCAAATTTGCCTTATCAGTTTCGAACTCCATTCTTCGATTTTAGTTTCTTGTAAGCATACTTTCTTTCGGTCTCTCTTTCTTTCTGATGCTTTGTTGATATTAATTCGACCAATGAATATGGGTCTTTGTTCGACCCACTCGTACTAAATTTTGCTTCTAAATAGGAAAACAAAAGGTACCATAATTCAGATTGTTAAATATCTTCATTTCCTACAGGTTGGGATGAGTTAATTAACTATTGGTTACTATCTTATTTGTTACTCTCTATATTTACAGGAAAGCACCAAACACAAGAATGTAAAAATGAGTGAAGATAAGAAAGAGAATGGTACTGTAATGGTACCTTCAACTTTTGGAGGTAGCAATCCATTTCACTGCATATTCCATCATTTACCATATTTTCTGAGGAGAAAAGTTGCTCTTCATCAGATCCTTCACCAACCAAAGCTTGCTGCAGTCACAAAAAACAAGGCAAGAACTATGTTTATAAATAATCAATCAAGTCACCAAGCAGTACATTCTTTACCATAAGAAGTACATGCCATATTGCTTGGAACCAATAAGGATGAACTAGCTAAAGAAAGCACATACAAAATGTAGCCACTGGACAAACCTAAGCAAAAAAGTTAGGCCAGCTGTTATAGCAGAACTCTTGTTAGCTCTATCTCCTTTTTGGTTTATAACTGAGCAATCTCCGTGGACCAATGGCGCACAGTTCAAAACTCAACCAGACAATGGATCCTCCACTTTACCCTTCTCCTTTTAAATACCAGGCTTTTGTGCAGCATGGTTCGAACCCGTGATGTGCCCCTAACCCACACATCATGCATTGCACTCTTACCACTAGATCAAACCCTTGGGGGCTTATTGGCTCTATCTCCTCAAGATGGATACTAGATAGATATGAGGAATAGAGATTTCAGGAATGCTAAATTAGAAGATCTCATCCTAATCACTGCCAATCCAGAGAAATAACTGCCAGTGGAAGCGTCTTTTCATCACAGATGCTCAATACTCTCAGCTAGAACATTGTAAATGCCCTATTCTCCAGTTGATTTATGAAGGTTCAAGCTTTAACTGAGCCATGGGATGCTCATTTGAAACCTTTGTCCAGAGTTTCTAGCTTACAGCATGCAGTTACATTCCAATCAAGAGATCTAAACTTGCTGGTCTTTCTTAGTAAAGATAAGAAAGTTTTCTTCATGAATAAAATTTATCAATGTTAAAGATGCATATGGTGTAAATTTAGAAGTAACAATGACAATTAATTGGTACCATTAAAAAGGATAGTGAAGTCAAAAGTTACTGGCATCAATAATTTATTCTGTATTACGGGAAACGAGCTATGATAGGACAAAGGGAACATTTAAAATATTTATTAATATCTCAATAAAGTACGGGCACCTCCTAGACACCAAAGTTTGGTGCAAGATTCACGATAATTGAGTTCAAACTTCACGGATTCTGATGCTCCCGCTATTAAAACTTGGGGACAGGTTTTCCTCAAGAACGAAAATAGGATATTCCATAAAGCTCATCAACGAGCAGGAATTGAAAAGGTTCAGAGCGGAATCATGTCAATGCAGTTCTAGTTAAACATTATCCTTAATCAATGTAGCTCGACCCAATCTATAGTTAAAAAACAATTTGAAAATTTTAGTTTCACATGTAATAAACTCCCTATTGTTCCAACAAAAAAAGGGTAATCAGTTTTATGGATGATTTTGTTAGTCGAGTAATAGAACATTCATATATGGGTAATAATCATTATCTAACACCATATGCTACTTAGATCTTAACCTACGCTACTGTTGGATAGGCTTTCCATATTTGCACCTTTCACATTTCAGAAGCTAAAGCACAGGACCTACTTGAATAGCAACTAGTTGAATAACAAATCTCAGCTTAATTTCAAAATAGGACCTTTTCCTTATAATGGTTACTTTACAGATTCAACATACCAGTAAGAGTTTCTTCTGTTGTTTTCTTTGTGGAAGAATTCCAAGAGCATCAAGCATTGATTCTTCCAGCTCTGCAGTCATAAGGATTCTTAAAAGTGAGGGGGACAAAGCATCTGAAGGAAAAGAATAACATACCACTTATATAACCTTTAGTCTGCAATAGTGTAGCCAGCACACTTAAAGAACCCGAAACTTGAACATCATCACCAGTAGTAATATAAGAAAGTAAGGCCTCCCTACAGAACAGAAAATTAGCAGGAAAAGCAATAAGTTGAAGTGATTGGCTGCTCACTTAAAATGTAATAGTTTGCTTTATAATATCCTACTTTTAGGCGTAAGACACGATGAAAGAGCCAAAGCATACAAGCAGACACTGCGTACTGCTATACCATCTAAATAAGAGCAGAAGATAGAAAAAAAAAGCAGGAAAAGAATGAGAACAGAAAGACTCATGCTGAGCTGGTGCTAGTGAAAATCATTTTAAACAATAATATCTAGAATCCTACAATTGTTGCAAAAAAAGAGTAGAGGAACAGAGAAGGAGAAATATACAGAACAAAATGATCAAGAAATCCTACAAACAAACATGACAATAAGGAGTAATCGAGATATGTAAACTAGTAACTTAAAGATTACCGATAATCAAGATATGTCAACTAGTATTTATTCATCAAGAAAAAACTGGAAGCTTAATGATTTAGAAAACCCTAGAAAACGTGAAATGGAAAACTAAGACGATGAATGAGTTAAGGTCAACCGTCTCAGAAGTTCACAAAATTTGATAATCAGACAGGTTTCAACTCTTTATGAGAAAAAACTTTAAGAAGTTATTGCTTTACCCATGAGAAAGATGATAGGAGGTTCCAACATCTTGCCAAAAGTTCTTAAAGCTCAGGTGTCAACAAAGAAATTTAGAGATTTTTCTTGAAGCAATTTTCTTAAGTTTATTCTTCAGTAAACATTACATCCCTGTAGTTACCGATTACTGTTCGTCCAAGACAATAGTATTTGATCGCAATATGTTTTAATGATAGTTCAATCTAGAGCAAAGTGTTAAAACAAAATTTTGGTTCGCCTCATGCATCTAACAAATTGATAGCACCTCCTTAGCAAAACAACAAATAATTAAGAATAAGAAGTGGAATGTGAAATACCATAATGCAGAATGTGAACTCCCATGATCTGGTTGCGGAATATCATCTTCTGGGTGACCATTTAAAGAGCTGGATATGTTTGGAATTAAAACCCGTAAAGTTTGACCATCAGAATCCGATCTGAAGCCACCATTTTCTGAATCTTGATTTTCATGTGACATACCATGGTTAACGATGAAACCATTCAGTTTAGCTTCAGACTTTGGGACGAATGTTTCTATATCACAAAGAAGAGCAACAGCAACAATATTCGCCAAATCTTTTATCTTAACAATGCGTAAGATGCAACAAAGTAAATATAAAGAAGTTGCGGTTCCAATTCCTGAATCCTGCATTAAAAAAAACCATGAAAGGTAACAAATGGACGTGCATAAGAAACAAAAGACAACATTGCAGATAAAATGCCAGCAACCAGCATAAAGTGAAAACAACAAATGCCGAGGGGGAAAAAGTTCACTCAACACACTATTTCCTTATCACTTCAACTTATGTCACTTAACCCCTTGATCTTGTGCTCTTGCCTAAGTACAGCCACTTCAATTAGCTTCCTTCAAAAGAACTACAGAAGCTTTACATTTTAACACCCAGTCCCGAACTTGTATAGCATCTTAGAGTCATATTTAATGCTCGGAGCAAAACCTGTATAATTTGTTAAGGATGAACGGGAAACAAACCAAAGGAGGACATAACTCTTTGTTGCTATCCTTTCCTCATCTTCTATTTTTCTACTTACTAGAACTGTAACAATAAAAGAAATATAAGACTTGAATTCCATCCTTAAGATACTAACTTTTTTTTGTTTCATATCGGTGGTGTTGGGGCCAACATGCGTGCACCTTAAATGTTCCACCAGATACATACTATCTCCCACCAATATACACAACAACAACGACAACCAAAGATAATCTCATGGGGTCTGGGAAGGATAGACCCTCGGAATCCCTTCCTCCAAAAATTTCCCATCTTGCTCTTGGGGTGACCCGAACTCAATACCTCTCGGTTGGAAGTGAAGGGTGCTCACCAATATAGGTATCCAATAATTATTTGCCAAAAAAGTGAAGCAAATATTAATTTGATTTACTCAATTATTAAAAATGCTTGATCATAAAAAATACACATGTGAAAAGTAGAAACACCTTGATGGTTTGCTAATGGAAGCAAAAAAAATGGCTAAGAAAAAAGTGTTATTCTTTGAAATATATGACCATCTCATCTAAAAGATTACACACTTCAACAATGTAAGCAGTGGTCGTAGATTCAAATCTCACTGTCACATATTATCAAAAAGAAATTTCACGTGCATGGCCATGAAAAGAAGCAGGCTCACATGTGAGGTGGCATGGTATGTCGAAAACATAAGTAGATGGTCACACATTTAAACATGGTATCGTAGCACATTTTTATCCATTCAATTATGTCTTCAACATGCAAGTTGATTCTCTTTGATGGGCCAAGCACATGGAAATTTTCTTTGATAATGGATGACGGTGAGACTCGAAACCAGGACCGCTACCTACTCTGATATTATATTGAAGTGTGTGACAATCTCATCTAAAAGCTCTTTTTTTTAATTCTATAAACTCCATATCACCCTCCCCAAGAGCTCAGCAATGGGCCTTTTCCTAGTGGCCCTTTACCACTTTTCTCGAATTGCTATCTTACGATTGGAGGTGGCGGTCCTTACCACTCGGCAAAAGTGATAATGTAGAAGCCTAAGTAAGGTAAACTCTGGTTAAGCCAAGGACCTTAAGTAAACTTTCAACTGTTGGGGCTTCTTTTTCACTAAACATGTCAAGAGAGAGAAAGGTTTAGATCATTACACTGTCTTTAACTACTTCCATCCGTAATGAAGGAAGTATTGATGGAAATATCAGCACCTTCAACATGAGGTCTGTTATCAGCCTTCCAATGTCTGGAATCCCTGCTGAAATAACATCACTAAAGTAATAGAGGTTGTCCTCAATCTCATCAACAGAGGAAATGATAGAACCACTAGTATCTGGACCGAGACACCTGCATAATAAATCACATGAGCTCTACATCAAATAGGTGATGCATAACCAGTTTCAGGGGACAAAAATAAAAAATAAAAACTACGTACTTTGAAGCATTAACAACCAACTTGTCCAAGCTGATGCATTGCTCCCCGAAAAATTTGACCAAATTTGAGAAATAATCGGCATGAGGAGCACTGGCAACAAACTTGTTAACCGCCTCATCGCCAACTGTCAACGCGTTGAAGGTTATTGAAAATACTACCGAAAACACTTGGAATGAGGGAAAATATAGATAAACATAGAAGAAGTATAAAAAGGAGCTCACCATGATATACATTCAGGGTTAACGCACGTACCGCAGTTCGAATCATGCTTTCTTCATGAAAGGCAAAGCGTATCGCCTCAACATAGAGTGGGAATGAGACTATTTCTTCCTATTCAAACATGTAGACCAAAATAAGAAGGATGAGAAATACAGAAGATATAACAGCAAAGCGGGATGGATATTTTTATAAAAAGAAGATACATGAAAATGGTTGAGTTCCAAGTTCAAAATCGGATTGGTAGAATATATATTAAGCAATTGAACTGAGTTAACAAGCACCAGGAAAAATGCAAGTCCAGATATTTTGCCCTAAAAAAGAAGAACAGTGCACCTATTCTATGGTTCAAACTCCAGCTTGCAAGCAGTGGAAAATCAAAGATGCAAGAGAGACCTCCACTCCCTCCCTCATTTTAGCTCCCCATCCATCATAGTTGACAATGTTCTCAACTCCTAAAGCTTAAGTTTTTAACTAAGGATCTCTAGTTTTTATTTTTTTTATTTTTTTGGAGATGGTAACAAAAAGGATCGCTAGTTTTTTTATAAGGTAAATGATTTTATTCAACAAAAGAGACGCAATCCTCTCTACAAATAGGGATCTCATGAGTACTCCAAAAAGAAACAATACACAGATGACTATTTTTTAATTTTACAAATCTTGTTCCACCCTTCAAATGCCCTCCTATTTCTCTCGTTCCAAATGAACCACATGATTGTTAATGGGGCAATACACCATAGGGGTGTGCATTCGAATCGATTTATCGATAAATCGAGTCGATTATTTGTTATTGGTTTATCGATTTCAATTTCGATTTCGAAATTTTTCTTATCGAGTTATCAATTTCGATTTCGATTTTGTCCTCTTCGGTTATCGGTTTATCGATAAACCGATAAGATAGAGGATATTCTTGGCTTCTTTTACTACTCTCTTCAGGCCAGTCACCCTACGGACTACGCCTATTACTACACTAGTACTATTCGGTTGATCGTTGTTCCTGTCACCACATTTGGCATACTTTTGATTAAGACGTCGTTATGACTATTATGCCCTTTTGCTTCCATACAAAATGAATATACTTTCCCTCTAAATTTAGTGTACGTATTTTAAGTTCTCAAAAATAGTTTATACCTTACTAATTAGTTTTATGAGATAATTTATTTTAAACTATAATATACTTTAGTTCATAAATAGCATAAGTTTAGTGAAACAAAAAATGTTTTCGACAATAGAACAGAAGGTTTTATAAAAATTAGAACAAGTAAAAGCTAGACATGTTATTTGTGCAAGTTCATTGATTTTTATGTAACAACCCGTTGGAGTGTTGGTGGCATACATGTGATCCCTTACTTTAGTTTCGTTGCATGTGCTTGTTGACACAATTTTTATGTTATAAACAGTATTCGTCTTATTTTAGCTTTTTTTTTGTCCATATTAGTTAGGCGTGTTTATAGCGATATACTTTCCGTGGAATCCCATAAATTTTCTTATCGGTGTAATTTATCATCGAATTGATAAGCCCCAAAAATCGATAAATCGAAATCGCAAAAATCGAAACCTTATTGAAACGATAACGATAAGCATATGTACAAATCGATAATCGATAAGTAACTATTAATAAGGGTCAAAATCGAATCGCTAAATCGAATGCACACCCCTAATACATGCCCTTAGACTTTCCACCTCTTGTGAGCCAAGCTATGCTAACACCTCCTTCACTGCGCCAGGCATCACTCATTGCGTCCCAAACAAATTAAGAAATCTTCCACAACAGATTAGCCACTTGACAATGTAATAAGAGATGATCTACGTTTTCTCCCGAGCTTTTGGACATGAAACACCAACTAACATAGGTGATCCTCCTCTTCCGTAGATTTTTTGCTTCAAAATCACTCCCCTTGTCGCCAGCCACACAAGGAAGCACAGCTTTCTCAGTGCTCTAGGAATCCAAATAGAGCAATGAGGAAAAATATGGTCCTCCCTCCCTAATAACCTCTTGTATAAGATTAAATAGTGAATATTCTGTCTCTACTTTCACACCACCTCTATACATCCAATGAACGTCTTGGCTTATACAACCCAATAACAACTCAACCAAGTTGTGAAATTCTTCCATCTCTCGATCCCTTAGGTTCCTCGTAAATCTCAAATCCCAATGAATACCCCCGATGGGACCTACAAATTTGTTGCAATGTCATCTCTTTGGCACGATACACTATATAAGTTATGGAATGCTATCCTCAACTTGTTCTCCAAGAGATAATGTGCACTAAAAGCTTCTTACCCCTTCCTAATACTCCTTCATAATTCACACCCAAATGGTACTGTGACGTTTCCGATCCTCCAACCCCCTTTTGTAACACCATATTTTTCCGTTACTAGAGGAGAGGACTTCCAGGGCTAGATCTACGGCTACATCCTGTGGTTTGGTAGAATAGACACTTCCTAGGATAGTCTACACAGACAAACTCAATCTCGTTTTCTTAGGGTTATAGTGGCACTATGTTTAAATCGACTTTCCCCCCACCCCCTTCAACCTGCCCCAACTCCAATATATATTATCACATAGAAGAGTCAACTATAAGAAATGCAGCAATCCTACCCATTGTGAGAGGCATGTTCCACTTTGTAAAAGGGCTCCAAACCTTGCTTCGTTGCTCAGTCCTTTGCTTCTTTCCTCCTCTTTTGCCTTTCCGACTCTTTATACCAATGTGATTTAATTCCAGGTGCATATTTCAATTACGTCTTCCGTGATTCTTAGATCCATAGGTAGCACCGGTCCATCAATAGCAGCATCCCTTCCTTTCGTACCTGGTCTAGTATCTCTTAGGTCGATATCCAGTAGCTCCAATAGTAGCAGAGGGAGAAGGTTGGTAGTAGAAGGTAACAAACTACACTCAGAGAGATCATAAGCAAAACTCCACAAGGCAAGGAGAAGGCGGAATCCAGGTGCTACACTACACTAAGCGTCACTGGGGCCGCACAACTCAGGCAGACTCTCTACCCGCGTGCGTGCCTATTTCTCCTTAGGAAGTATAAGAGCGGAGTTTTAGGTAAGAATCTTGCGATTTCGGCTAATTCTCTTCTTGTTGTACCATGTACATGACGATAGCAGTGGAGTGATGTCAGTGGCAGCTGTTGTTAAGGAAACAATCAAGGAAAGCACGACCCAACTTGATGGCAAGGTCAACCATTTGGACGGACAACCCTACTCTGAAATGCATTTTCATCCACCCTGCATCGCCATATCCACTTCCCTAACAAAACTTTATTAAACACCTTGAGATACATCTTTCATTCTGAGTCCACCCCATTCCTTTAGAGATGTGACAGCTGTCTTATTTACAAGGGGTCGCTTTGTAGGATGTATAAGAATAATACTAATTAGGGTGTATTGGTAATGCTGAGATTAGTTATGCTGGAATTAGTTATGCTAAGATTATTTTGTATCGATTGTCTTGTTTAGTGTTTTGAAAATAACATGCACTGCATAATTTTTTGGAAAAAATATTTGCTTACAAAAATACCATCCACATCCTTTGAAAAGAATTTTGAAAAGGTTTTGAAAGGAAATTTATGTCTTTATACGTGCTTATCTATGTATTAAGAACAATGGTATTGTTAATGCTGTGGTTTGCTATGTATAAGAATAGTACTGTTCAGGATGTATAACTAATACATGTATTAGTCATACATAAGTTGAAAAACACTACCAAATAAACGATACCAAAGCTAATACATGTATTATTTTTCCTAATACATCCTACCAAATGACCCATAAGTGATACTTCCTTGCTCCTTCCGTTGAGTCCCATAAAAAGTTCCGTTGAAGTCTTTCGCGCCTTTCAATCACTTTACCGGGAGCCAACGAGAGTGACCTGAAATATGTGGTATGCTAGAGACACTGCTTTTGATCAATATTTCCTTCCCTACTTACGACAAGTACCTTTTCTACCAACCCGCTACCCGCTGCTCTACTCTCTTAATCATCGGATTCCACACTTAAAATATTTGCTCAAAGCAGCCAATGGTAGCGCAAGATAGTAGGTAACATACCCACCTTACAATTCAAAACATGCGTGAACACTTCACTCCACTTCTCCCACCAATGAGATCTCACATTTTCTGAGGTTGATATTAAGTTGTGACACAACCTGGAATCAAATCAAAATTTGTCTCAAGTAAACTAGTCGGGACACCTCTACATCACAAAAAACCACAGTATCATCTACAAATAATATATATATATATATATATATATATATAAGTAACTGTCACATTACTATGGCCATTGAACGAAGCATCAAAACCCTTAGATAAACCTCCAATGACCGTTTATCCACCATTTTGCTCGATGTTTTCATCACCAAAATGAAAGCATAGGGGATGGTGGATTCCCTTGTCTCAAACCCCTTGAACTCCCAAAAAAAACTACATGGACTCCCATTCACCAAACCAGGAATCTCGCAGCAGAAATGCAAAACTTGATCAATCTCCTCCATTTATCCCTAAATCCATCTTTAGCATAATGAAATCCAAAAAATCCCAGTTCACATGATCATAAGCTTTTTCAAGGTCTAGCTTACATAAGAAATGACCTCTAATACGGTCCTCTCTTTAGTAAAACTCTGTTCTTCTAAGGATCAACAAGAGAAAGCAAACCAGCAAACTGCAGCACAGAATTCTCTTGGGGTCAACAAATAGGGCTGTGAACAGTCAACCAGAGGTAAAAACTTTTGTAGTTGCTTTACCAATCCCTATCTGTCGCCCAGGCATTGGCATGTGCCATGGGAAGAGGCTTAATCTACTATAATCATCTCTGAATAAGTCGCTTCTTCAACCATAAAAAGATCTATGCAGATATTCTCCTCATCCACATTCAGGTGTGGTTCTGTTGAAGCAAACCCGAATTTTGAAGGTGAATCTAAGTTTGCGACGGGTGGTGATGGATTCTCAATAACAGCTGAAAGAAAAAAAGAAATTGGTTCCCTGGATTTAGGGTATAAAAATGGGTTTGAAGTTTCAATCAAGCAGAGGAGAGAAAGGAAAAGTGGAAAACTATCAGGGGTTAAGTTCTCATTAGGTACTTCAAGAAAAGCTATATTTACCCATTCATTCAAGAATATAACAGAATGATCATCCATCCTACTCTATCCTCCACCTTTCATGATTATGAAATATCAGCTACTTTATACTTAACTAAACACTGCAAAAATTATCTAGAAAAATGACTTTCCTACATAAAAGATTTCCACGGAAAGCTTTCTCTAGAGAATATTTACACCATATTAAACACAACTAAAATTGATACGGTTTCCACCTTAACAGGTAGCAAGACATTTCACATTACAACTAAACTGATTTTCACGCGCTACAAAGATTCAACAATTCAAGTATCTTTTCCTAACCAATTTTATATGCAGATCTGAAGATATAATCTATCTAGGACAGGAAAAATAACGTTTACCTCAAACTGATTCCTTAGCATGTATTTATATTTTTCTTGATGAAAGTAATACTGACTTACTAGTACCCATCTCTGTGGATGGAAGTAGCATTTAGCATATTCAAACTCTTTAAACATTTTAAATTTAAGGATACCAGCCCATGCTTGTAAAATAATATGGACATTCATTTCCCCTGATCTTGTAATTAACTAGTATATCATGAAGCATGCGTACCTTATCATGTTAATGAATTTGTCGCTTGTAAATTGCAAGGGATGTCCAAATGATAAAAAAGAACCAACGATTCATAGATTTTTCACACTCGGGATACCACTGGTGTTTTTTTTCAACTTTCCACATTTCACAAATAGGTTTTGTAGGCACAGACCTTTAACTGGGGGGAGGGGGGGGGGGGGGGGGGGGTTAACCAAATGACTGTTTCCAAGAAAATTCCTCCAAAAATGAAATTTCTTAAAATCTTTAGGTCACCAGATCCTATATTGGTATACTATTAGAATAAAACAAACAGAATAGTAACCTTAAACATATTAGAAAACTGTTAATAACTTTACTAATCCAACTTACATTAAGAGTCTTCACAAGAAGGGAAATGGTATTTTTGTTCAACTTTCCACTTATTGCTCTTTGTATACACATGCATCCAAAAACGAGAGTCAACAAGAAACATTAAGTAAACTATATTTCAAAGTAATGAAATGCATGTATAGCTGCTGAGTTTCAGGAAACACACCTTAGAAACGATATGTAATAAGACAAAAGCTCTTCATTACGAAAGTCGAAAGAATATGTTATAAGGTGGTTAATGTGCTCATTACTAAACATGTAATCTGCAAAATTTGGGGAAAAGGTGTCAGAATAACAAAATCAGTAAATGCAGGAATATTGTATTCAATACAACACATTTCAACAGTTTACTTACAAATGGAGTGCTCATTTTTTAAGTTCTGGATCACAATACTCATCGTCTGCAACAACTGAAGCGAAACAATAACAGTTCGACTAATTCTTAATATACGTACAAGCTCCCCCATCACCTGCTTCTCCATGAAAAACCTGCAGAAATACCGACATACTTGTAAGGACAAATATCACGTCACTTAACTTGATTGGTCTATTCTGGCTAAAATAAATGGTATCCACCAAAAAGGGAAGGTCCTTAGTGAAGACATACTCAAAATAGGCCACATCATGTTGATCACCATATGTTATCAACTCTGCAATTGATCTTAGTGCCTCAATCACAAAATCCTTCAGGTCACAAGAAAAGATTCAAATATATGAAGAATAATCATACCTGATAGCAGGAAAGCATAAAATAAAAATAGCCACAGAAAGCAGAGATAAAGGATGAGATCAGAAAGGTATAGTAATTACCTTGTTGACCTCATTAACAACTTGAACCTTAATCAACTGATCCGTCAAAAATCTGCAACAGGCAGGAAGACAACATAAAACTCACAATGATCAGGAATTGTACAGAAGGATGGCCAATCATGTGAGCATCATGTACTACAATTCTACAGATTACTAGTCCACTACCACTTAAGCAGCACCGATTGTCCATACGAATCATCAAAAACGTTTTACCTAAACTTCATTATATTAGAGGAAGGATTTTATAGATGCAGTTATCTGCTGTGACAATAAAGTAGCATTAAGTTGTCACTGTGTTATCAACAAGTCTCTGACAAAGCGTTCCCCCCCCCCCCAAAGCCCCAGGTCGTTTCTTTGTTTAAGAAACTGCCTTTGGCCATATTTACATTTCAAAAAGCAAAAGCATTCTAAAACTTCTAAAATTGACTCAGAGTCATCTGTAAATTCATCTTTACACCAAAAGTGAAGCAGAAGAATACAACCCATCTTACTCGAACATTCGCATCTACTCTCTCTCATAGGATGAACAACTTCACTATAGCAAGAACATCGATCAAAGAGTTGTGGCTCAGCTGCTTCGCATATTACGCTGTATTGCCTGAAGAGGGCATTTCTTGCATATGTGAGTGATAAAGCATAGGAGGCGTGCCTGAAGGGTAGCGACAGCAATTCGGTTACATATGCCATAGCTAGATTGAGATTTGCAAGGTGGCAGGAACTTGTATAGTGTTCGAAGTGGTTTAGATTGATCAAAAAAAAACTACTTCAACTGGTATGTCCTTAGGCACGGCCAGATTATGTTGTTTCGATAAAGTAATTAATTTTATTGATTTTGAGCAAAATCGTGCTCATATACATCAAGTATACCAAATAGTAGTAAAGTTACGGAAAGATATGATTTTCTACAAACGACAGGCAATCTTCTATACATAAAGGAATCCTATGGGTGAACCAAAAAGAAATATAAAGCACTACACATTAACTGAACAAAGTTCATCTCAACACCCTCAAAAGCTCTCCTATTTCGTTCACTCAAAAACTTCCATGCCTTGCGTCTTCTCCTACTACCATGGCCAATAGCTCCTTTATCGTCCGGCAACACCCAAAATATACCAAACCATGCAAGAATTTCGCAACATAATCTCAATGCTACCGCATAACGAATAAGGAGATGGTCAACATGTTCACCCAAACCCTTGCACATAAAGTACCAGCTGACATTAGTTACCTTCCTCTTTCTTAGATTCTAAGCGGTCAAGATCACCCCTCTAACTGCTAACCAAGATAAAACACACATCTCTCTCGGTACTTCCAGGATCCAAATCCACTTATACGAAAAGTTCGCCTCCTCCCTATTCAGAAGCTTTTCATAATCGAACATGACAGAGAACACTCTATTATCACCTAGCCCCACCTCCCCACATCGTGACCATCGTGTATAATGCTTTGGTTTGTGGAGTAGCCAATTAAGCTTTAAAAGTGTTGTCAAAGGCCCATTTAAGGTGCGGTTAAGCCCTGAAGCTCAGAGAAGCTCAAAGCTAAGTTGTGCAAACTCTTCGATTTTGGTGCCGTCCCCGTCCCGATATACGACGGGGACAGGAGAGGGAGCGGGATACGTCTCGGATTTGGTCAACTGATTTCGGACACTTTGACGGAGTCCATCAACAAATTTGGGAGACAAATTGAGATTTTGATTTCTCAAAATAAAAAATAAAACAGATTTTGGAGAATGAAAGAATAATGTTCATCTTGGAGAATGAAAGATTGAACTCTACAATATTCATGTAAGTTTTTCACAGAATATCTCTCAAATTTTACAATATTTTTATCTTTATTTTTTATTAGCCGAATCCCTGCACCCTTATTCATATCCGGATCCACACCCCCGAATCTTAAAATTTAGAATTTGCTGAATACGATACTCGGATCCGTCCCCATATCGGATACCCACACCCGAGTCCGAGTAACTTAGGCTCAAAGTAGGTGCTTCTTCACTTAGGTTGCGTCAGCTTAGGCAACGCACTAAGGATGGGCTTCATTGCGCATAAGTTCTATCTTGAATAGAGAACTAATTGGCAAAAAGATGTATTAATTGTTAAGAAATTTTGATTGAAAACTATTACTTTTTTCCTGTATTAATTATTGCGCCTTTTTAACTAAAGTTCATGCTTTAATTGTGAACTGGAGCGCTTTTTGACGCTTTTCGCCTTTGAAAACTCTGCTACCATCTCTCAATCTTGAAAGTTCCACTTGAATTTCAAATCCCGGAACACTTCACCATCTTGCAACCTACGGACTCGCTGGACTGTTGCTTCCTTCTGGCATGAGATTCTGGATATGTTGGAAAAGTCATACTCAGTGTTTTCCCAACAGCACTTGTACCTCCAAAACTAACCATTTTCTATACCCAATCTGGACGACACATTTGCGCTAAATTTTTCCTATCTTTTTATAATATTTCTCAACAGACCACATCCATAAGGCAAATTGATATTTTTGTCCTCCAACCCCCTTCCAAAATCTCATATATACATAGAAATCACACTGGGAAAGGATGGACAAAGGACAATTAGCAAAAGCATTGAATTCTGTTTGGCTCTTTTTAGGGGAACATATCTATCTTCAAAACATCATAAGTTTCTTTCCTCCCAAATAATCCACCATATGCAATAAGGGCGCATGGTTCTCTAAAACTCAATCAAACCGAACCTTATCAAATCTTTTTAGGTTTATAAAAATAAAACTGTAGGTTTCGAAGTAAATCTATAACCATGCCAAATAATTAGAGGAGGTTTTTAATTTTATAAAAGAAACCGAGAATATACTAAATCGAATTAATTAAATATATGATAAATTTTATAAATAAACTTAACAAAATATTAAAATTATTGAAATTCAAGTGTGGGGAGGATATAGATAAAAACAACTAAAATTACCATCCAAACCTAGTCTACTACTGCTAAAATTAAATTGACAGTGACTTCGCCAATCTTCGCCAACAAGCCACTGAGGTATATTTTCTCTTTATTTTTTAAACCCCCCCCCCCCCCCCACACACACACACACACACACTTGAATATCATAGGACAATTAGCAAAAGCATTGAATTTTGTTTGGCTCTTTTTAGGGGAACATAATCTATCTTCAATACATCTTAAGTTTCTTTCCTCCCAAATAATCCACCAGCATTAAGGGCGCATGGTTCTCTAAAACTCAATCAAACTGAACCTTATCAAATCTTTTTAGGTTTATAAAAATAAAGCCGTAGGTTTCGAAGTAAATCTATAACCATACCAAATAATTAGAGGAGGTTTTTAATTTTATAAAAGAAACCGAGAATATACCAAATCGAATTAATTAAATATATGATAAATTTAATAAATAAACTTAACAAAATATTAAAATTATTGATATTCAAGTGTGGGGTGGATATAGATAAAAACAACTAAAATTACCATTCAAACCTAGTCTACTACTGTTAAAAATAAATTGACAGTAACTCCGCCAATCTTCGCCAACAAGCCACTGAGGTATATTTTCTCTTTATTTTTAAAATCCCCCCCCCCCACACACACACACACACTTGAATATCATAGGACAATTAGCAAAAGCATTGAATTTTGTTTGGCTCTTTTTAGGGGAACATAATCTATCTTCAATACATCTTAAGTTTCTTTCCTCCCAAATAATCCACCATATGCATTAAGGGCGCATGGTTCTCTAAAACTCAATCAAACTGAACCTTATCAAATCTTTTTAGGTTTATAAAAATAAAGCCGTAGGTTTCGAAGTAAATCTATAACCATACAAAATAATTAGAGGTTTTTAATTTTATAAAAGAAACCGAGAATATACCAAATCGAATTAATTAAATATATGATAAATTTAATAAATAAACTTAACAAAATATCAAAATTATTGATATTCAAGTGTGGGGTGGATATAGATAAAAACAACTAAAATTACCATTCAAACCTAGTCTACTACTGTTAAAAATAAATTGACAGTAACTCCGCCAATCTTCACCAACAAGCCACTGAGGTATATTTTCTCTTTATTTTTTAAAATTTCCCCCCACCCCCCCCCCACCCCCACCCCACACACAAAAAATATCTTTGTTGTATTTAAGTCAAATATCAAGTCTATTCTTTTTTCAAAAAATTGTACTGACACTAAACAATAATTTTGCAGATTTTGTGCCTTTTGAACTATACATTTACTTGTTAGCAACTCGGTAACCATTCTAAGTAAAACAATATTTTCTTGGTAAAAAGCGTGTTGGGAGCGCACAACCCGTACTATTGTAAACTGTTCCATGTGAATCCAAATTAGAAAAATATCTTTCTTGGTAAAGAGCATGTTGGGAGTGCGCAGCCTGTGTAATTACAAATTCTGCCATGTAAATTCAAATCTTGCTTAAGATTGCATTTACATAAGTTCTAGCGGTAAAATTGTACTCAAAGAACATATACCTCCCTTTTTGATTGTAGTGAGCAACTTTATTTTAATTATAATTTTTCTTTTGCAAGTCTACAAAAAGCAATCAAGAAATAGACACTTTAATGAAGCTATATTTCGGACAACATATTGAATAGTTAGTGGTGTTGGTTTGGGTAATGAAACTTGTAAATAAGTTTTGCAAAAGATTTAGACAAGTAAGAAAAGTTTATACTTCTAGGAATTAAATAAGTGATATTTCTTTTTTTGATAAGTGACATTAATAGTTATTTAGAGTGGACGGAGGGTAATAGGTATTTTATTAAACACATCATACATAGCATAACAATAACATCTTGAACTTTACGTTAAGTGTTATATTAAAACTTGTTATTGATCTTAAAAACTAACAAAGCATTGAAATTCGATAACTTTAGTATTGAAGCTTTTCTGCTGGTGCAAGAAGACAAATGAGCTTTCGTTTTGGAGTCCAATGTAAATTATCCAGCAACTAATAAATGCATGAGTTTTCAGCATAAAATACTGAAGAACATTGACTATTGGCTATGATGGACAGTCTTCAAAGTATTGAAATTTATTGTGAACAGTCTTCAAAGTATTGAAATTTATTATTGAGAGTCAACCTGGCACCAAAAGTATGACCTAGTAAATGAGTGAACCAGTTTAACAAAAGTAAACAAAATCCCAAGGATTGCTAGGTTTTAGACGCGAACCACAACTCAAGATGTGCAATAGTGAAAGAAATTTCAAAGGAATAAAACATAAAAAGATATACACATGTAAATGTATGTAAAAGAACTATAAATGCAACCAATAATTGTACACAAGGAAATAGAATAAAACTACAAGTAAAACATATTAAGTGAAAAAATTTTAAGTTAAAAACATCTTAATCTTTTTTACTAGGAAGCAAAGATATTGTTTTAAGCTTCTAATTAGGTTAAATGACTAGTTTTTATATTAAGTTTCTAGATTCTATTCCTAGAAAATAACATATTGATCTAATATCTTAACGATTAATATGTCGATTTACTAGCATATGTGTTGCTTAGTTTTGTGCTACTCAAGAGAGAGTTTATAGGCAGTGAGAGACACAGCTCAGTGAGTTGGTCCTGCACAAAAGCTATGCAAGGCGAAGCGCCAACGTGAAGTGCGCTTAGCTTCAAGTCACATCACATTCTTTCTTTAAAACATTCTCTCACAAATTTACCCGTTGGTCTAGGTGTTGGCTTATATTTCCTTCTCAAATGCCTTTCTTGTTCAAATTCCTACTCGTTCTCTTCCAATGCATTAATTATTTGATTAAATGATTAACCCCTTGATCACCAAGCAATCACGATTCCCTAGCCTTTATGGTATCTGGAAACATATGAGCGCATAATGGAGTTCGTTTCACTCAAAACTTCTATGGCAATCAAAAATGACCAACGCTGGGCAATCACCTCTAAAGAATCAATATCCAGAGTTTTGCACTGTGGTACAAGACTATGAAGCCTCAGTTTCAGGTTACATATCAGAACAGGGTTGGCATATCATATTTAGATGGAATATAAATTGCAAATGGCCAACCAATCCTCACTTCTATGCAACTTCATAACTCACCACTCTTAATGCCAAAAACCTGTGCTCTAACTTGGAAATGGATGCCAAAGGGGAACTGTTTGTAAAGCCATGCTACCACCAAAAACTGAAACCTCTTCCCTTGGACTATTGGTCCCCGAAATGTATTTTGAAAATAATGCACCTTTGAAGATGGAACACTTTGAAGGTGGGAGCGCCTTACCTGGTTGGGGTGAGGAAAGCATGTCTCATGTACGCAACCTACATAAAATGTGAATTTACATTTGTAGCAGGTTTCCACTTAGCAAAAACTATAATGAAGATGCTAGGCCCCTTCTTCTCTATTGTTCCTTCACGTCATAGATATAGAGCTTCATTTCAACATTTTAGGAGTTATATGAACAATGCCAAGTACAACAATGGACCTGATGCAAAGCTAGCACTTGAGAGGATTTGGGAATGGCAAACTAAAAAATTGCACCTAAGGGTGTGGCCTATTGGTCAATTAAACGGGTGGAAAACCTAATGTCTCGGGTTCAAATCTCAGCAGAGACAAAAACACAAGGCAATTTTTTCTCATTTGTCCAACCCTTGGTGGATAGACTTACCTGGTAACCGTTGCGGGTGAGAGGTAGTAGGTATTCCCTCGAATTAGTCGAGGTACACAAGTTAGCACGGACACTACGGTTATCAGAACAACAACAACTACCCAGTATACTCCCACCAGGTGGGGTCTGGGGAGGGTAATATGTAGACAAGTCATACCTCTACCCGAAAGGGCAGAGAGGTTGTTTCCAATCGACCCCCGGCTCATAGGATAAAAGGACTACGGTTATCAAAACAAAACTAAAAATCTAGAACTCTTTTTCCTCAGCAATATGGTGGACTATCGAGAAGGAGAGGAATGCAAGAATTCTTTAGAGCAAAACAGAATCCATTATTACTATTAAGTACATATGTCCATCTTTAATTTATTTTTTCGTTGCAATATTGCGATTGCAAATGATATAGATGACATGATTGACCTTCTAGGCTTGGGACAATTTGCAATGGAGAGGCTTTTCCTTGTGTAGGATGTGCTTTTTTACAATATTGAGCAGGAAACAATTTAGCATCTTTTCCAACATTGCAGATTTTCAAGACAATGTTGGGAACTTTTCCTTAAGGGTGCATCTCTAGTTATACCACAGAAGATCAATAGCTTTCTGGAAGTCTGGCAATCTCAAAGAGTTAGAAGGAAATTGAAACAGATACGGAGAACTCTTCCCAATTGTATATTGTGGACGATTTGGCTGAAAAGAATCAAGGCATGCTTGGAGAGGAGGAGGCTACAAATTGCTAGAGTCAAAAACAAATGCATCAACAATTTATATTTTTCGTGTTACGTAGTACTCTAGATAGGATGGACTAGTATTTAGACTTTCTGTATATTTTAGGGGCCATTACTTTTTCTTCATCCGATCTCTAGCCAAGGGTTTATCGAATTCAGCCTCTCTGCCCTTCTAGGATAGGGGTAATGCTGCGTACATATTGCCCTCCCCAAAACCCACTTGTGAGAAATTACTGGGCTTGTTTTTGTTGTATCTTTTAGGGCAGAACATGTAGTATGACCGGTGAAAGTGCCGCAGGCTTGTTTTGTGCATGTTTCTATACCATCTTGGTACTAGTTTAATAAAAGAAATTACCTATCAAAAAAATGATACCTTTTAGGCTCATTACATAATTCGTGATGTAGCCATCTTGTACATTTTTCAGCATCTTCTTGCTGCTAATCTTCAATATACCACTTTTAACAATCAAAAATATTATTTGATAAAATGAAAAATACCAGATTACATAATTATTATGTCATGAGCCCATTGTGGTTTGTTTGTACTTAACCCAACAATTGCACAATTTCGTTCAAGTAAAGTTGGTTCAGAAGCATCAGTTTCACGATCAGGTCCCTCTGCTTCTCTCGGCAGTTAACAGAAATTAAGGTCAAACAAGTATGTTTTATATGTTTTTGGAGTTCCCCATCTATCCCATCTTCTGTAGATAATTGAGCAGAATCAGTAGATAGGAATTCTTTTTTATGAAGTCAGTAAACAGGATCTCTTTCAGTTGTCACTTGTCACCTTTTGGTATACTCTTCATATAGCAATGCCCTCTTTTTGTCAATAAAAATATCTTCCCTATTCTTTCTTTTCCTTTTTTTATTGAAAAGAGAGAAGACAAACAAGTCTTCTGTCAATAAATTTTCTAACTGATCATCAGGAAGTGCAAAAGTTGATATTACTCAAACCTTTTCTGAATTGCAGGTTCTTCCTTGCCATTTCTTATGCTCCCTATAGTTAACTGAAACCGGAGTATCTTTATCCTCCACGCCCTCTTCTTTTCTTTCCGTTGATCTTTATACCAATGTTAGAATCTCCTTTTATCTCACGTTCAGATACTCACATCCTTCAAACTAGGTTTTGGAGATTTTGGGAGGAAAGGAAGTGCTAATTATATGTGCCGTACAGCTTGGTTAGACGTCACATCATGCACCTGATCTAAAACGATGCAATGTTAGTAGATGATCGATTTATCCGACATTCTTATTCGTGGTTTCCCCAGCTTTACCTCTTCTTTTTTTTTTTGAGACGAGCAAAATGATATAGCAGTAAGGCACAAACTCGATATTTATCCCGTAAATTTTTTGCTGAAAACGAATCAGTCCCACTCTCATATTACCAAGAAATCCTCTATCCCCCCCCCCCCCCAAAAAAACCAAAAAAAACTCAATCTATTCATGCCAATGCTAAATAATTTGTAAACTCTAAACAAATCCTAAAGTTCTAAATATTACGATATCGTATACCTTGTTCGAATAAGAAATTAATAAATAAGCATAGTCGATTTAAAACACCTAAAAATTAGAAAAATAATTAAAATGACTATTTTTCCTAATGTCTAATTTTAAGGGATAAAAGGCGAACAATATTTCACTAAGGGACTTCGTACTTTTAATATAGCAATAGATTCATCCTTTATATATGTTGGGCCTTAGAAGTCAAAGCTCAACATCACACCCAAATAACATTGTTGGTCTCTCCATCATCTTATAGCACTTGGTTTTCACTTTGCTAGATATCTTCATATCACATAAAATACCTAAAGCATCCTGCATTATGATTATCCTATATATAAACGTTCATCTATCATGTTACTCCCAGATAAATAAGTCTTGAATTGTCTGCATTTAGGCACCACAATTCCATATAATATTCCTTTTCGCTCATTCTTCTAGGGAAGGTTATACTTACAAATAGTGTCTCCCTTGTAGTTATCTTAAGACCCTTACGCTATGAAGATCTTAACCAAACTTCCAATTTTTGGTTAACTCCCGCGTTTGGTTAAATAATTTCAAAACAAAGTACTCTCCATGTCCTCGCGGTATAAGACTTGGCACGGATTTATGAAAAAAAAGAACTTTTGAATCTTGTAGTCTAAAACAAATTATATACATTTGTTTGGCTATAAATCATCTCATTATTACTACTCAAAAATTTAGTAGTAGCATCTCAGATTTAAACTCTTTCTCTATCAATAATTGAGAGATTCCTCCTGATTAGAGTTCTATGAATTCACCAAGAAAAAAGTGGAACTCTATAACCAAATGATCTTTCCTCATACTCCCTCTCTTCCGAGCAACAACAATAATAACAACAATATGGTAAAATCCTACAAGTGGGTTCTGGGAAGGGCAGTGTGTACGCAAACTTTACCCCTACCCCGGAGGAGTAGAGAGGTCGCTTCCGATAGAACACCGGCTCAAGATGACCAAAAGACACAATAGATCAGTAATGACAACTCCTCTCTTCCGAGCAAAATTGTTAAATGTCAAAAATATTTCAAGAACTAAATCATAAATACTAGGAGGATAGAGCACAATCACAAAATACACAGAAGCTCAACCAACCCGAGAGATAATAAGAAAACATCAAATTGACCAAATATTGTGGCCAATCCATTTATCCTCTTCTTAATTAAAGAAAAGCATCTAAATTTGATTCTATTTTTTAGTCAAAGTGGGGCCAAATGTAGACGACAAAAGCAAAGCGCCTCAATTATATAACTCATCTGTAATAAAATGAATAAAATCCAATAAAGCCTTAGCTAGCACCACTACCATGTCAAGGTGAAGTTCGTACAACTAGAAGATCTCCAAGTTCAACTTACATTTAAGTATTTATGCTCCAAAACATATCTTACTGCTCTTCTTACTTGTGACTACATAAACGGCAGTTTCCACTCACTAGTGGTGAGTAAATATTTTAATTTTTAAATTTTTTATAATAGTGGCGTCCATCGCAACTTGGGAGCATCTGGACTATTCCCCCATAAATATTAAAATATTTTCTCCTTGAAGAAAAGAAAGTAAATTGACTATCGCTCCACACTCTAAAACCACTTTGACTTTTACACATAACCATAATCCATTAGTAATTACCTTTAAATACACTTTTAAAATCAATGCTTTTGAATTCTATATATTAATCCAAGCATCATGATTCTACACCCTTCCAAAGGTCAAAATATATCCACTAATCTACATAACTCAATCAACTACACTCAATTTCAGTTTATAAGGAAAAAAGGCGATTTACCTGAATTCATCCAAGGAGAACCGGTCTCTGGATCTCCAAAAGGAGAACCACATGGCGTCTGCTAGCAATTTCAATAGCAACAAATCGTTGTCGCGATTTCACCACAGCTCATTCTCCGTGACTTCAATTCAGAAGTCACCGCGTCTTTTGATCATTGATTTTGTTGTTGAATTCAAATTCTACTTCACTGTAACACAGAGGTATGTATAGGTATAGAGATCGCAAGAGAGGATTTAGGGTTTGACAGAAGTAGAGTTTGAGGAAATCTAGATACACGCAGAAGTGCGTGTCTGCGTGTGCGTGCGAGATCGGAGAAGATTGCCTGCCCTCTCCGGTGAATGGGAATGAAGGAGAATATGCCGATTAGAGATAATTCCCAAAGTGGAGCTTTCAGCTTTCTGGCTTCTCTCGCTGTTGCCTGAATCCCGACGTGTATTTTCTTAATTAAAATTTACTTCCCCATTATTTGGTGTATTAAGTGTCAGGGTTGGTAGATAAGCAGAGAAAATGTGTTATGACACATCTATCCTTAATGGATAGAGGGATTTTTTTTTGGGGCAAACCACTAGTCAATCGGACTAGATTTCATTAATAAAGTTAAAAAGAAAGTTACTGTTATAAATACACTTCTATTTAAGGTGAATGTGTTTAATCAGAGAGATTCTAGAGTTCTATTCTTGGTAGCTAAATCATCCTCCTCCCTATAAATAGAGGTGCCCTCTACCATTGTAAATCACTCCTAACATTCTCTAAGTATCAATAAGAAGAACTCTCTCTACTCTTCTCTCTATTGCTCTTGTTCTTGCATTATTGTTCTTGTCTTTTATATTATTTCATAACACGTTATCAGCACGAGACTCTACCGTCTCAAGAACCATTCTCGAAAAATCTAAGGTATTTCCCTCTTCCTAATTTAATTTTCGATTATGTCTGACATTACGAAAAGAAAGTTCGTTGCCCTTGAAATTTCGGGCAAGAACTATATGACATGGGTGTTGGATGCTGAAATCCACTTAGATGCTATGGGTCTCGGAGACACCATCAAAGATAGAGAAAAAGCATCCACCCAAGACTGTGCGAAGGCCTTGATTTTCTTGCGCCATCACCTTGATGAAGGTTTGAAGATTGAATATCTCACCGTCAAGGATCCACTCATCTTGTGGAACGGCTTAAAGGAGAGATATGACAACCTGAAGTTGGTCACTCTGCCACAAGCACGATATGATTGGGCTCATCTGAGGCTCCAGGACTTTAAGTCCGTTTCTGAATATAATTCTGCAATGTTCAGAATTACTTCTAAATTGAAGCTATGCGGGGATAATATCTCCGATTATGATATGCTTGAGAAAACGTTTACAACGTTTCATGCCTCCAATATGGTACTGCAACAACAGTACAGAGAGAATGGCTTTACAAAGTACTCTGAACTGATTTCTCTTCTACTAGTGGCTGAGCGAAATAATGACCTGCTCATGAGAAATCATGAAAATCGACCCACTGGGTCTACACCACTGCCTGAAGCAGATAAGGTGCACTCTCATTATGCCAAACATGAAAAGGACCATGGTCATGGTCGTAAACGAGGTCATAGCCAGGGACGTAGACAAGGAAGAAATTCCAATGAAGTCCGTCAACCCCCAAGGAGAGATAACCGGCGAAAGCAGAAACGGGGTCATGAAGATCCTAAGGCAAATGGTTCAGAAACTATATGTTATCGTTGCGGTGGGAAAGGGCACTGTTCAAAGACTTGCCGTATACCAAGACACTTGGTTGACCTTTATCAAGCATCTCGAAAGAGAAAAGGCCCTGAAACAAATTTTGTCTATGACGACAACTCGGACATCACCCACCTGGATGTGGCAGACTTCTTTGAGCAACCCGAGGGGAAAATAGACCACCTAATCGGCGATGGATCCGTGATGAAAGAAGATGGAGTTATTTGTTTTTGTTCTACTTATTTGTATTATAGTGAATAAACTAATAGTCATTAGTATTAGCTCGTATTAGTTAGTTCATGATGCAATGTTAGCAGTAGTTCTTTAGAATGTCTTCAATATGCTCAAATATCAATAATATTTTTATTTTCCAGTATGGGTAATCGACTAGCCTGAAAAACTAGTCGATTATCTAATATTTTCGCATTAAAACTGAAAAACGATTGATCAACAATCGATTGTCTTTGTCTAACAATCGATTGTCGTTAAGACAGTGTAATCTGGAATTTTTCAAAAATCATCCACAATCGATTGTCTTTGTCTAACAATCGATTGTCGTTAAGACAGTGTGATCTGGAATTTTTCAAAATAGCCAACAATCGATTGTCTATGCATAACAATCGATTGTCTTAAAACAGTGTGTTCTGGAATTTTTCAAAATAGCCAACAATCGATTGTCTATACTTAACAATCGATTGTCTTAAAACAGTGTGCTCTGGAATTTTTCAAAATAGCCAACAATCGATTGTCTATGCATAACAATCGATTGTCTTAAGACAGTGTGATCTGAAGTTTTTCAAAATAGCAAATAATCGATTGTGTGTGTTTAACAATCGATTGTCAATGTTCAACAATCGATTGTTTGTGTTTAACAATCGATTGTTTGAAGAAAATGCTTAAACTGAAATTTTCAAACTGCAAAGTAATCAATTATGGATAACATATCTGATTTTGTTAGTCAACTGTTAGCAGCAGATTTTGAAAATATTATGTGACATAAACGAATTGAACTTGTTTATTCTTATGTTCGTGTATCTCTTTTGTATGTCAAACTATGGGATAGCAAATATGGATATCTCACAAAGCGAACTTGGATCAACGTCCAACTGTAAACGTATTTGCCTAGTTGATTCATGTACTACACATACAATACTCAAAGAAAAGAAATATTTCTCTCAACTAAATATGTGTAAGGCAAACGTTACTACAATCTCTGGAAGTAGTAAATTGATTGAAGGCTCCGGAAGAGCAATTGTAACTCTGCCCAAAGGCACGACGTTAATCATAGAGAATGCAATGTTCTCCTCCAAGTCTAAGAGAAAATTTTTGTGTTTTAAAGATGTACGCCGGAATGGCTATCATATTGAGACAATGGATGAAGATAATCTTGAATATCTCGTCATCACAAAGAATGTCTCCGGCCAAAAGAGGGTTATTGAGAAATTCCCGTCTTTAACTTGTGGCCTGTATTGGACAAGAATTAGTGCAATTGAGGCACATTCAACAGTAAACCAAAGGGTTACTGATTCCAATACCTTTGTACTTTGGCATGATCGATTGGGACACCCAGGATCGATCATGATGAGACGGATTATAGAAAGCTCATATGGGCATCCGTTAAAGAATTTCAAAATTCTTTCGAATAATGAATATCCTTGCACTTCGTGTTATCAAGGCAAGTTGATTATCAGGCCATCACCAACAAAGGTTGGGACTGAGTCACCCACGTTTCTGGAACGTATACAAGGGGACATTTGTGGACCTATTCACCCACCTAGTGGGTCGTTTAGGTATTTCATGGTCTTGATAGACGCATCCTGTAGATGGTCTCATGTGTGCCTGTTGTCATCACGCAACCTTGCGTTTGCGAAGTTAATGGCACAAATAATTCGACTACGAGCACAATTTCCAGATAATCCAATCAAGTCCATTAGACTGGATAATGCTGCTGAGTTTACATCCCAAGCATTTAATGATTATTGCTTATCAATCGGGATAAAAGTTGAATATTCTGTAGCTCATGTTCACACTCAAAACGGTCTTGCAGAATCGTTAATCAAACGCCTGCAGTTGATTGCAAGGCCATTACTTATGAGAACGAGGCTGCCCACTTCGGTATGGGGTCACGCCATCTTACATGCAGCCATGCTAATTCGTCTCAGACCGACGAATTACCACAAGTATTCCCCGTTGCAATTGGTTTTGGGTCATGAACCCAATATATCCCATTTAAGAATTTTTGGATGCGCAGTATATGTGCCTATAGCACCGCCATCCCGCACCAAAATGGGTCCGCAAAGAAGGTTAGGAATATATGTTGGGTTTGAATCGCCCTCCATCATTCGCTACCTCGAAACATTGACAGGCGACTTGTTTACTGCACGATTTGCAGACTGTCGATTTGATGAGACACTTTTCCCAAAATTAGGGGGAGAAGTTGGTGAAACCAAACGGGAAATTTTGTGGAAAAATGCATCATTATCTCATCTTGACCCACATACTTCTATTTGTGAAAGAGAGGTACAAAAGATTATCCATTTGCAAAGAATAGCAAATCAAATGCCTGACGCATTTACGAACTTGAAAAGGATAACGAAATCCCACATACCCGCGGAAAATGTTCCAATCCGTATTGATGTCCCTGTTGGACAATCATCTAGTGTCATATCCAATGAGTCGAATGCACGCCTGAAGCGTGGCAGACCATTAGGTTCCAAAGATCGAAATCCTAGAAAGAGGAAAAAGAACGATCAAAATGACACCACGAAAGAATCTCATGATTTAACAAATTCTGAGATTCATGAAGAATCCATTGAGCCCGAGACTCTGGAAAATACGGAACTATCCCTAAATCCAATTAATATTGAGGCAAATATTAATCGAGTGGATATTGTGGTGGATAATGCCTTTGCTTATAATGTAGCATCTAGCATTATGCAAGAATGTGAGGATCTCGAACCTCAATCTGTTGAAGAATGTCGAAAAAGACATGATTGGCCAAAGTGGCAAGAAGCAATTCAATCAGAATTGAATTCGCTGGCAAAACGTGAAGTTTTTGGCCCTATAGTTGAAACACCTAATGGTGTTAAGCCTGTCGGCTATAAATGGGTCTTTGTACGCAAAAGAAATGAGAAAAACGAGGTACAAAGATATAAGGCACGCCTTGTTGCACAAGGTTTTTCTCAAAGGCCTGGTGTCGATTATGAAGAGACATATTCGCTTGTCCTTTCGTTATCTCATAATTTTTGCTGTCCATGAAAAGCTTGACATGCACTTAATGGATGTGGTTACTGCCTATCTTTATGGCTCACTTGATAATGAGATATACATGAAAATTCCCGATGGACTCAAGATGCCAAACGCGCATAATTCAAAATCTCGGGAAATGTTCTCAATTAAATTGCAAAGATCCTTGTATGGTCTAAAGTAATCTGGACGAATGTGGTATAATCGTCTTAGTGAGTACTTGTTAAAAGAAGGCTATATAAATGACGCCATTTGCCCGTGTGTTTTTATAAAGAAAACAACATCGGAATTTGTTGTACTTGCCGTATATGTCGATGACATAAACCTTATTGGAACCCCTATAGAACTCCAAAAGGCAATTGATTATCTAAAGGATGAATTCGAGATGAAAGATCTCGGAAAGACTAAACTATGTCTTGGTTTGCAAATTGAATATTTGGCAAACGGAATTTTTGTTCATCAATCTACCTATACAGAAAAGGTACTGAAACGGTTTTACATGGATGAAGCACATCCTTTAAGTACACCGATGGTTGTTCGATCACTTGATGTGAACAAAGATCCATTCCGACCACAAGAAAGGAATGAAGAGCTACTTGGTCCTGAAGTACCATATCTTAGTGCAATTGGCGCACTAATGTATCTTGCAAATACTACAAGGCCTGACATATCCTTTTCAGTTAATGTCTTAGCAAGATTTAGCTCGGCTCCTACGAGGAGACATTGGAATGGGATCAAACACATATTGCGGTACCTAAAGGGAACTACCGATATGGGCTTATTTTATGGCAAGAATTGCAGCCCGGATCTTGTTGGTTATGCTGATGCTGGATATTTGTCCGACCCACACAAGGCTCGATCTCAAACGGGTTATGTGTTTACCTGTGGAGACACCGCCATATCTTGGCGATCGACTAAGCAATCAATTGTGGCTACTTCATATAATCATGCCGAGATAATTGCTATTCACGAAGCAAGTCGGGAGTGTGTGTGGTTAAGGTCGATAATACATCATATCCAAGACAAATATGGTTTGAAGTGTGATAAACTACCCACAACTTTGTATGAAGACAATGCAGCATGTATAGCTCAATTGAAGGGAGGATTCATAAAAGGAGATAGAACGAAGCATATTTCACCAAAGTTATTCTTCACACATGATCTTCAAAAGAATGGTGATATCAATGTTCAACAGATTCGTTCAAGCGACAATATGGCTGATTTGTTCACAAAATCTCTACCAAAGTCAACCTTCAAGAAGCTAGTTCACAAGATCGGGATGCGAAGACTTAAGGACATAAATTGATGTTCTTATCAGGGGGAGTTTAATGCGCGTTGCACTCTTTTTCCCTTACAAGGTTTTGTCCCACCGGGTTTTCCTTGCGAGGTTTTTAACGAGGCAACCAATAGGCGCATATTCAAATATGTGTACTCTTTTTCCTTACTTTAATTTTTCCCATTGGGTTTTGTTTTAAGGTTTTAACGAGGCACATCATTGGACATTCAAGGGGGAGTGTTATAAATACACTTCTATTTAAGGTGAATGTCTTTAATTAGAGAGATTCTAGAGTTCTATTCTTGGTAGCTAAATCATCCTCCTCCCTATAAATAGAGGTGCCCTCTACAATTGTAAATCACTCCTAACATTCTCTAAGTATCAATAAGAAGAACTCTCTCTACTCTTCTCTCTATTGCTCTTGTTCTTGCATTATTGTTCTTGTCTTTTATATTATTTCATAACAGTTACAACAAATAGAAAAAATAAAATAAGGGGGATAGCATCGGTATTGTTACCCATATAACAATAACTGGCGTAAATCTTACCTTATAATCCTATTGAGGCCAATAAAAGCCTTATGAACTAACAAGCATGTAAAAAAGAAAGAAGTAGCAAGAATTAAGAACATTATGATCTTCCCCGAGCTTATAACATGCTCAGTGATGATATTACATTGAAAAATACGAATGAGATGGAAAAATAAAAAGTTGAAGAAACCATCTTGGTACTCTCTTTTCTCCAATTTTGTGAACATTTTAGTTTGTAGATTAATGTCTCGTCCACAATTTTTCTAAATATGACTTTAAAATTCATGCTTTGTTCCTCGATCGATTGGCCTTTGTAATAATTGCTTGAGTGACCTGTTTTTATTTTGCATTTCTCATTGGAGGTCTCCTTATGTTTAAGTCTTCAAAACTCTTGCCGTCCCAACTTCTATCCCTTTCGCGAGACTTCTTACTTGTTTTACTATGCATTGGCGACTGATCACCTTTTCTTGACACACCAACCCGGCATTGCTTTAATATATCATATTCCTCCCCTTCTTCATATATATGTCTTTTTGCCCCTCGCATCCAAAAGTTTATGGGAAGGTTGCATCATTGTATCCGACATTTTCGTCTCCTTTAGAGTTGTGATTGATTTTATTGGTACAATCTGTTTCTGGGCAGATGTTGGCAGTGATGTTGCGTTGTGAATAGCAGCATATGTTTTGCCTGACTTTGTAGAATTTCGTGGAAAAAATACTGGAGCATTATGGTTCAAGTTGTTGTTTGTGTTTGCTGCATTTTTCATATTTGCAGGACCATTGATTGTCGCTGATTGCCTTTGAAATTTTGGCTTGAATTGCTCATCAAAGTCCTCTCCTGCACTGTCGTCGTCAAAATCTTGGTCGTCTTCTGAAGATAAATAACCAGCCAGCCCTTCTCCCCAGCCCTCGTCATCGTCAAATTCTCATTGGTCTTCCCACAGTTTGGATTTAATGACCATGTCCCTCATGTTAAGATGAATTGTTGGTTTGTTATTTCCAGTGGAGGTTGATGGTTTTCCATGATCTTTGATAGTTGTCTCCAGATGTGTATTGGATGATTGGAGAAAACTGATATTTGGCCTTCTGCACATTCTGTCCAGTCGGTATTGCATCCTCATTATTGACACTTGTAAGTGCAGTAAATGAGTTTGGAATTGTATGTAAAGCTGGACTCTTATCTGCACTGTGGGTATTGATTTTGGCTTTTGAAGTTGCTTTTCTGTTGGACAAAGATGACCAGTTATTTACAGAATGTTGAGCATCTTCACTGGATTGTTGTGTAGCAGCATGAGGATGTAAATCATTAGAAACTGCAGCTGTTGTATTTACCAAAGAGATCATACTGCCTTGTTGAAACATATCATGCTGGTTAGAGGTACCCAAGTTGAAATGTGTTCTGCGCAACCTCATTATCTGTAATACTTGCTGTTATTTGCATATTTGTCTTGAGAATGTGATGTACAGTAGCTGATACATTTTCCTCCCTGCTGCCAGCTGCTGCACATTGCAGGTGAGATGCTGTCGAGTTTCCTCTTTTCTGGTATGCTCAAAAGTATCCTTAGCTGCTGCTTTATTCAGTTCATTACAATGTAGATGTCTAGGATTTTTGAAGCATCAAGTAAATTTGTTACTGTCATCTTTTCTCCTGGTTGAATTGTTGAAGCAGTAGGATTTGTAGAAGATCTGAAACTATCTGAAACCTCTAAATTAGTACCATTTGCTTGATTAAACTGAACTGTGTTTCTGATGTTAGTATTCTGCAATACCTGCTGCTGCTCAATCAGCTTCTCTTCATGTCTTTTTGTATTGTCAGCTTCTAGTACATTAGATGGATCAGCATGTTGCAAATTTGATACCATCTTTTCATGTACAAGAATAGAAGGCAAATTCAATGGACCAGTACATTGCATTTTACAAAACTGGGCAGAATCACCCTTTGGCCTTGTGAGAGTGTCTGTAAATGTAACATTTGATTGAGCTGCATTAGCAAAGTGCTCTCTGGCCTCACTTCCTATTTGCGGCACATTGCAGCATTGATTCTGTCTTTTGTGAATATCCTTTGTGTTGGTATGGTCAGAAGTAACAAAAACTGATGTTGAATTCAGCTTTACTGCCTCGCCCTAAAAAACAAGCAGTTGCCCAGCCTTTGAACTAGATAAAATACTATCTGTAGTATTGCCCTTTGGCCTTGGGATAATGTCTGTAGGTGTAACGTTTGATTGAGTTGCATCAACCCAGTGCTCTCTGTCCTCACTTCCTATCTGCGTCACATTGCAACCTTGATTTTGTCCTTTGTGAATATCATCAGTTTTGGTATGCTTAGAGGGAACCACAACTGCTGTTGAATTCAGATTTAATGCCTCACCCTCAAAAACAACCACCTGCCCAGCCTGTGCACTAAAATAAATACTATCTGTAGTAGACTGCATTGCCCCAGCAGTAAGGTCATATGATCGTGCATAGATAGTAGTAGCAGGTACATCTATAGAAGGCTTAGAAGGTCCTTTATCCAACTTCAATACCTCCTGCATAGACTCAACGGGATCTATTGCATGTGGTGCATCAGATACAGCAGTAACCACAGGATTCCTAGCCATTTCATGTTGATCAGCATCACTCCTATCATTCACATAATGTTTTGTAGGCTTCAAATCAGCAGTCATTTTCGTACCATCCTTTACCATACCAGATTGTGTAACAGAAACAATTGGAGCAACAACATCCTGCACGACCGCATTATTTTCCACTGTCACTCCTTCTGCACTTTGTACAGTCTGTTGTGAGACTTTTGTTAATTCAACTCCTGAATTATCATCTTTTTCTTGTGATTCCTTGGCTCCTTGTCAACATCTTTTAACATTTAGATAGTCTCTTGCATCCCCTCGTAATTTGTTCTAAATCATCGACCTCTTGACCAGACAGATCACTGTCCAAATGTGCCTCTGCCACCACCTCTGCTCCAGCTTTTTCTTTTTTAATTCTACATGACTTGTCATCGTGACCTTGATGCTTGCAATAAGCACAATACTTAGGCAGGTTGTCGAACACTATTTGTTGATGAATCTCGACAGATTTACCTGATATTCTATCGAAAATCTGCAGCTTGACCTTTTTAGGATGATTATCCAAAAGATCAACTATAACCTTAACTCTTGCCGCGCTAGGTCTCGATCTATCCTGTGTTGCCTTGTCCATAGCCAGAGGTTTTCCCACAGCTGAGGCTATAGACAATAACGACCTCTTAGCAAAAAAATTTGGTGGCAGACCTGGAAGAGAAATCCACACGACTGTCATCGACGTCTCCTCCTTCAGATTGAATTCTAAAGACTATGGGAATGTTCTGAAGAAATATTCGTCGCTTTTGGATTTAAGATATTCAGTCGACTTTGAAAGGAAATGAACAAAATCATTGTAAAGATCAAACCTGACTAACAGATGACGAAACTCCAAATGACCAATGTTACAATGACCTTGAACATCAAATTGCGACGAAAATATTCTTCGCACTTCCGATAGATCAGGTCTGCCATAAGAAAATTTAATAACAACTGCCTGATGCAATCCTTCTTCCCTAATGAAATTGTTAACCTCTTCCTTAGTGAATTGAATTACAGGTTCACCATGGTTAACTAAAACTGGACATAGCTCTATTTTTTATGGAGCAGACTGTTTAGCTTGAAGTGTTGAGGCATACGATTGCTTTTTGTTTTCTTTTAGAGCAGTGTTTAGAACGTTATAAACCTCTCCCACAGCCAGATGCTGGGGAGAGGACGGAGCATCCATGGTTGCGTTTTACTTCAGAAAAGATCCTCCATATCCACGCTATGACACTGCTACGGAACTGCTGAAAAATGTCGATGCTACAGTATCTTCAGTAAATTTTACGAACTGTTATTGCTTTAAATAGCAAATCTCTATCCGAATAAAGCAACTATCAACAATCCATAAACTTCACATTACAAAGGAGTAACGATACAGTTTGCAGACTGAAAATTTGAATCTACAATGCGCTTGATCGCTAAATTCAAGATCTATTGCGATTGGTTTAGAGTTTTGGAATAAAATTTACCCTAAGGGTAATTTTCAATTCTTAAAAAGGAGGTGAGAATTACCTGCAATTATACAATGAAATTAGTATTATTCTTTTACGTTATTTCTCTTTCATTTCTTTTATCTCATTTTCTAGCTTATACATACTTTCATATAATTTTACGACTTTTCATATTTTATTTCTTTATATTTGTTTCTTTTTTTTTTTTTCTTGTTTTAGTTGTTAAACATAATTTTATTTTTTATTTTCTTTATTTTCTATTCATCGGTATAAATAATTATTAAGAAACAATATCTTCTATATTCATGTCTATCCATTTGTTATTTAAATAGTGAAACAAATCAGAAGCTTCATATTATAATCTTATGACCTGGTAAAAAAGTTTAATTCATAATTAGAACTGTTATTAATTATTCTTTCATTTCTCTTTATCTCATTTTCTAGCTTATACATACTTTCATATAATTTTACGACTTTTCATATTTTATTTCTTTTTTTCTTGTTTTAGTTGTTAAACATAATTTTTATATTTTATTTTCTATTCATCAGTATAAATAATTATTAAGAAAAAATATCTTCTAAATTCTTTCCATTTGTTATTTAAATTGTGAAACAAATCATAACCTTCATATTATAATCATATGATTGGTAAAAAAGTTTAATTCATAATTATAAATGTTATTAATTATTTAAATTATGATATTAGTTATTTGAAATATAGTCGAATACTGATTAATTTTTACAATATTATTTTAAATTATAATTATTTAATATTTTTATTAAAAAGTAAAGTCTATATTCATAGTTATAAAAGATATCCAATATTTTTTATGTATGCATATATTTTTTACACATTAAAATTTACTTGCTTTAAATTTTACAAATTTATTTTATAGCCATTAGTATAAATTTGTTAAAAATAGACTTTCTAAACGTGACGACCCAAAGGGGTCATCACTTATTTTCTTACCCATTCTGTACTTATGAGGCCTTGAAAACCTCTAGGGTTACCTAAATTTGTGTGCGTAGTCCGGGAACGTAGCTGGAAAAGCTTAAATATGAATTATGTGGAAAAAATACTAAATTTTGATATTAAGTTGAATAAATTTAACTTTGGTCAATATTTTAGGTAAACGGACCTGGACCCATAATTTGATGGTCCCGGAGGGTCCGTAGGAAAATATGAGACTTGGGCGTATGCCTGGAATCGAATTCCGAGGTACCAAGCCCAAGAAATGAATTTTTATGTGAAATTGTTTTTTGGAAATAATTAAGGAAATTGGAATTGAAATTAGATTAAAGGAATTCTTACATAGCTATACCATATACCAAAACTTATTACCTTCATTGTTTAAGAATTGTGTTAATTACATTTAAGCATACCAAATTATCATTTATATACCATAATTCAAATTAAGGGTATAATTATTGCTTCATTTATACTATGCCTGATTTTAAGAGCATATATTTTCCAATTTTAATTTACCCGCCTCTCTCTCCTCTCCCCCCCCCCCACCCCCCAACACTTACCAAGATTTCTCGAGTGGTTTCGTAGTAGAATAGAATGTGATTAAACCTAGAGGCAGTGTACCCAATTTCTATAAGGTTCAGTTTTCGTTCTGCAAAGAATAGAACCTCCATTAGTTAAAATAGTATAACTGACAAATAATACCACAAATCTTGGGTGCATGTAATTGTAAATACTATTAAAAATAATATAACTTTATACAATACTTAAACTGATTTGTAGTTTATTTGTAGAAATTTTATCTACAAAATATCTACAAACTGAATATATTGAATTTTAATATCTCAATTCTCATTTCAATTGTAGCATAAGGCATTTTTCGACATAATTGTAGAAGACTTGTAGAAGTTTTAGTCTTCCCAATCTACAATTTAGCTACAATTCTACAATTTAACTATAATTTATCTACAATTTCTGGAAATATGTCTTCGTCCTCTTCGACGAGTTTCAATCTGAAATTCAGTCAAAACCAAGTCTAATCTTCACCAAAACCCTTCAAAATTGAGATATAAACTCCTAAACATATTCCGAATTATTTACAACAATACCCAATCCAAACAAATAATGATTTTTGAAAACCCAAAATTGAATTCAAAACTTTCAAGCTTTTTAATGGCTATCAATGGTGGAAAATATATGGAAAAGGAGAGAATTACGCAGCAATGGGATTTCCTTCCATTTCAAAATTCGAATTTAATGGTGATAGGATCACACGCAGATCTGCCGCCTTATTTTTAGCGCGCTTTTTATGGCAAAATCTACCAATTATTGGATAGGTATATATTTTGTAGAAAAAGTGTGGACTACACTAGTAAATAACAAATTATGAACATTTTTGATAATAAACTTTCATATATGGCATAGATAGGTAAAAATACCTAGATTAAAAGACTATGGTGTTGGGCTTGTATTTTGGCTCCGACGCCCGGTACAAGCCTTAGATATGGTTTAAAAGCTTTTTGTAACGTTTGATTGTAAACGGATGTCGCTTGACGTGTTTTAGACTTAAAATGGAAGTTTTATATTTTATGAAAACTTGGAAGAAATTATGAATTTTGAGGCTTAATTCGAGGTATATGATGTTATTTTGGCAATTTGATCATGCGAGTAAGTCCGTAGGACATTTTTTTGGTTGTGTGCATATTTTGTTTGGAGCCCTGAGGGCTCGGGTGAGTTTTGGATAGGTGTCAGATTGCAATTTTAAAATTTGAAAAATCTGGAATGAATAGGCCTGCAAGCTTTGCGTTAACGAAGCCTAGTTCCCAAAGGCGAACTCGCAAATACGAAACCAGCCCATGCCTGCTTTGCTCACAAATGAAAAGGTTGACCTTTTGCAAATACGAAGTGCTTCTGTTGGGCATGAGTTTGCAAATGCGAACTATTTTTCGCAATTCCCATAATTAGAATTGCAAACCCCAGTTCGCAATTCCCATATCTGCAGCCTGCATTTTCCATACTTCGTCGAATTTCGGACAATTTTTCACCCCACTTTCAAAACACAACTCCTTAGACGATTTTCCAAGAACAAGACTTCTTCCAAATTATTTATAAGTGGATTTTTACTCAAATTTTTTCAATCATTAGCATAATTTAACATGTTTTCCGCTTAAAATCAATGATTTTCATGGGTGAAATTAGAGGTATTGAGTAGAACCTAGGTTTTTCTAAAATTGGGGATTTGGACCTCAATTTGAGGTCCGATTCAAAACAAATCATATATTTGGGTTCATGGGGGAACGGGTAACCAGGTTTTGGTTTGAACCTCAGGTTTTAACCATGTTGGCCTAATATGAGTTTTGGTCATTTTACCTAAATTCGCATCTTAGCTTTGAATTAAAAAGTAGAATCAGTTGCTTAAGATGTTATTTACAATGTGTGATTGAATTGAGTAGATTAGGGTCATTTGGAGTCGAGTTCTCGTGGCAGGAACGTGGTTGTTAGTTGATTTTAGCCGGTTCGAGGTAAGTATCTTGCCTAACCTTATGTGGGTGACTTCCCCTTAGGATTTGAGTCTTCTTTGTTGCTTGTATTCCTTGTACACGAGGTGGCGAGTGCGTGCTCGGATTTACTTGTGAACAATTTGTCCTGTTTAGGCTCTTACATCCTTGTAATCACCGAATATGAAGTTGTTCTTGATATGATTGAGTTCCCTGTTATTAGTTTCACCTCTACATATCTTACTTGGAATTTATTGCCTTTTTGGTTTGTTCTTGTTGCCTAATCGACTTCTACTTGATTAACTATAGACATTTACCCTTCTATAGTCACATTATCATTCCTAGCTGCTTATCTTTATTTGAAAAGTATTATTTCTATCTCTCGTGTAATTAATTGGTCTTAATTGTAAAGAAGTTAGATATCCTATGTTTAGTTGATATTCCCTTAATTGTAATTATTTGATTCATGTAACTTCCTTGTTGTTGAACTGAGTATTATGGATTCGTTGTTTCTTATCATTTATTCCTTGTCGAGTTATTTCTCTATTACAATTATTCCTTGTCAGTTAGTTGTGCCGCCTTTTGCTGAATGGAAACACCTGAGTTGATTCTCTTGCTTGTTCCTATATATATTGTAATTATTGTTGCTTGATATTGTGATGCACGAGGTTTTTGCCATGCTACTGTTGATATTATGGTGCACGAGGTTTCTGCCGTGCTATTATTGATATTGTGGTGCACGAGGTTTCTGCCGTGCTACAGTTGATATGGTGATGCATGAGGTTTCTACCGTGCTACTGTTGATATTGTGATGCACGAGGTTTCTGTCGTGCTATGGTTGATATGGTGATGCACGAGGTTTCTACCGTGCTACTGTTGATATTGTGATGCATGAGATTTCTGCCGTGCTACTATTGATATTGTGATGCACGAGGTTTCTGCCGTGCTACTATTGATATTGTGGTGCACAAGGTTTCTGTCGTGCTATTGTTGATATTGTGGTGCACGAGGTTTCTGTCGTGCGGTCGTTGATATTATGATGCATGAGGTTTTTGCCATGCGATTTTTGTTGAGGGTTTGCACGAGGTCTTTGCCGTGCCACTGTTTCCATTGATATATTGCACATGCGGCGTGATATGTTCATATACTTATATGCGGGTTACGCATGTGGTGAAATAAGATGGGAAATACTATGATGCACGTGTGGCGAAATAAGGCGGTACTTATTATGTTATTAATTGCACACGTGGCAAAATAAGGTGGGTTATGTTAGGGGTTGATTGTAAAGGGGTGTGACGGCCTGTGAAGGCATTCCTATTTGTTTAATATTGTGATTATGGGTTGCTTACTTATATGAGCTTTACTGCTTGGAAGTTATGAGGAAAACATCGTACGTGTGGCCCGTTCTCTTTTCTTTGTTTACTAGATGATAGAATTCTTAATAAAAACCACTTGTACAAATATACACGTAGTTAGACACCCCCTTATAGGTGAATTATTTCCGATTTTGCCAAGCGTGGAGATGCGCCTTTGTTTACCCATTATAAATGTTGGAGTGGTCCTAGTTAGCCAGTTAGTTATCATTATGACCATGAGATTGATGGGGCACATGATGTCAAGTGTTAGATTTCAGATGTTGGTTTTTCGTGAGTTATGGTTGTTCGAGATTTTTGAAAAATCGTGGAAAGAGTTGAATAAGATCCTATGTGATCATCATTGTAGGATATGAGTTATTGATTTGTTTTCCCCTTGCTGTGTTGTGACCTTAGGATTTGGATTATAATTCTGCCGTCATTTTGTTGCATCATTGTTACATTCATATTGTTACTTGCTGTCCCTTTTCCCTTACTGTGAATTGTAGCATTTTTGGTCATTCATGTAGTCTTTACATGTATATACATCGTTTCCATTATTCATATGATTGTACTGTTCATTTGACCGGTATGTGTCTTAATTGTTCCTCGTCACTACTCCACCGAGGTTAATCTTGATCCTTACTTGGCACCGCCGTGGTGTGCTCATGCTACTCTTCTACATATTTTTGTTGTGCAGATACAGGTACTCCCACTCAGTTCTGTCAGCCTTGGAATGAGGTGTATCGGTAGAGACTTCGAGGTATATCTGCTACGTACGCAGACTGTGGAGTCCATTTCCAGCTTTCTGTAATAACTATAGCTCTTCCAATATTTTTCCTTTGTATAGATATTCTTGAGTCAGAGCCTCTTATGTATCCCTTAACTTGTAATTTGTGAGATTCCGGGTTTTGGGGAAATTTTGTTAGCTTCGAGAGTTGTTATTGTATGTGCCAGGCGGCACCTTAAACACTGATTTATTTTACTAGTTCAATTTTAATTTCTTTCTTTGGTTTATATTCCGCATTGTTAGGCTTACCTAGTTGTAGGGACTAGGTGCCATCACAACGTGTTCACGGAGGATGAACTGGGGTTGTGACTAGTTGGTATCAAAGCTCTAGGTTCATAGTAGTCACAGATCACAAGCCGATTTATTAGAGTCTCGAGGATCAGTACGGAGATGTTTGTACTTATCTGCGAGAGGCTATGTAACCGTTAGAAAAACTCCACTTCATTTGACATCCACAATCCTAAACCTCTGTCTTTTATTCTCTCACATATGGTGAGGACACGTATTATCGGAGGTGATTAAGCACCCGTGCCCCTTGCTGCAGTCGTTGGAGGTCAGGGTCGGAGTAGAGTTTGAGGAAGAGTGTGTGGTGCAGCGAGAGCACCTGCGCGAGTGGCCACCAAGGTACCACCAATAGATCCAGCCAGAGTTTAGGCACCTGACACGCCTACAGCTACTACTACTCCAACCTTCAGGAGACTTTGAGGTTCATGAGTGTGTACATTATTTTGGCTCAAGCAAGATTGCTTCCCTTGCCGCAGCCACACCCTAGGCCGGGGGAGGAGCACAGACTCTCGCCTCCCGCACTCCGGAGCAGTGAGTGCATGTTGAGCAGGTCCCTGAGATTATTCCTCCGCCGCTTGCAGCACCAGTTCAGGCCGCAGGCATGACAGCGGCTTCTAAGCAGGAGTAGATGAGACTAGAGAGATTCAAGAAGTATGATCCTCCAGTATTTAGTTGATTAGCATCGGACGATTCCTTGGGGTTTCTTGATGAGTGTTACCACATTCTCCGTACTATGGGTATCTCTAGATCGAGCGGGGTTTCTTTCACTACTTTCCAGCTTCGAGGAGCCACTTATAATTGGTGGCACACTTATGAGTTAGACAACCCAGACAAGGTAGCTTCACTAGCTTGGGCCCAATTTTCAGATATGTTTCTGAGAGAGTTTGTTCCTCAGAGCCTCAGGGATGCATAGTGCGCGGAGTTTGAGCATTTGCGCCAGGGTGCTATGACCGTCTCGGAGTATGCTGTCTGTTACACTAGTTTGGCTAGACATGCCCCAGCCTTGGTTTTTATGTTCGCGGGAAGGTTTGCCGGTTCATAGAGGGTATGCATGCTAGAGAGGGAGAGCAGGCAAGGTCATGAGAGAGATAAGACGAGAGCAAAAGAGATATATTGAGAAGGCGAGGAGGCCTCATAGACCGGGGAGAAATACTGGTCCTTATTTGGAGGCAGGGTGCATCATGGTAAAAGTTTCGGGGGTCAGCTAGTTCAGTTTGGCTTCAGGCTTTGCATGGTGACTCAGGTGTTCATGGGTCTCAAAGTACCCGTACCGCATAATTCCCACCGCATCGTCAGCAGAGAGCGTGCTTCGAGTGTGGAGATACTAGCCACATAGTGATAGATTGTTGCAGACTTCGGATTAATGTGTCACGGCGAAATATCCAGGCAGGTAGAGGGCGTCCAAGAGGGGGAGGCCCAGCTCGTTGATGTGTTTCATATATTAGGTTTTGGCATGCCAGCTAATGTCATTCAGGTACAAATTCAGTTTGTTATTGAGGGCACTATCTGTAGTTCATCAGAGTTTTGCTTATCGGGGTGAGTTCCCTTATCTGTTGTTCCATTATGGGTGCATTTCATGATTGTACTCTGTTTGTGTGATTAATCTATTGGGAGGTGCTATGAGTGATAGCCGTGTCTATCATATGTTTCTAGCTGTCCCTGAAAGTTATGAGACTAGTAGTAAATTCATGTTGTCCGTTTCGATAGGTTTGATGTGATTTCGGAATATCCTTGGTTACAAGCTGTGATTTCTAAGCTCCATCGGTGTGAGAGCCAGTCTCTGTTGTGAGGGGTAGACAGAATTGATCTTGTGAGAGTCTCTAGATGGGTTGATGTGTACCCTACCCGTGATTCAGTGTTGAGGGCAGAACCCTCGTGATTTCAAGTGATTTGATATGCTGAGACCGGGCTGTGTACCACGGTGAGGGTTATATCAGTACAATATCCTTGTGAGTCTTTTATATGTTTCATTCCTTCTTGTTAGATGTTTGTAGATTAGTGTTTTAGAAAATTTGTGCTACTTTGACTTGTTTGATAGTTCCCTTATGTGTTTTTCCTCCCCATATTCGTTGCATGCTTCTTGAGTTCTATTTTGTAAGGTGCGTGCTCGTTGGTATTAGGTGGGATTTGGTTATTTGGATGGTTTGAGCCGGGAAAGGCTCGGTTTTCGGGTACAGATTTGGTTCAGGAGGGCTTCGACAAGGTCAAGATCATTCAGGATAGGATTCGTTCAGCTCAGTCTAGGCAAAAGAGTTATGCAGACCACAAAGTTCGAGATGTGTCATTTATGGTTGGTGAGCGGGTATTGCTCTGAGTGTCGTTTATGAAGGCATGATGAGATTGGGAAAGAAGGGCAAGCTTAGCCCTAGGTTCATTGGTCCGTTTGAGATTCTTGATCGAGTGGGAGAGGTGGCTTATAGACTTGTATTGCCGCCCAGCTTATCAGTTGTGCATCCCGTTTTTGATCTATCCATGCTCCGGAGGTATCACGGCGACCCAGCCTACGTGTTATACTTTAGCAATGTCCAGTTGGACATAGACTTGTCTTATGAGGAGGAGGCGATAACTATTCTAGACCGGCAGGTTCGTCAGTTGAGGTCTAAGAGTTTTCCTTCTGTTCGTGTCCAGTGGAGAGGTTAGCCTCTTGAGGCATCGACCTGGGAGTCCGAGTCTGATATGCGGAGCCGTTATCCTTATCTTTTTCCCGGCTCATGTACTTCCTTCTTTTGTCCGTTCGAGGACGAACTGTTGTTTTAATGGTGGAGGATGTGGCGACCCGAAGGGGTCATCACTTGTTTTCTTACCCATTTGTACTTCTGAGGCCTTGAATACCTTATCTAGGGTTACCTCGATTTGTGAGCATAGTTCGGGCGCGTAGCCGGAAAAGCTTAAATATGAATTCTGTGAAAAAAATGCTAAATTTTGATATTAAGTTGAATAAATTAGACTCAGGTCAACATTTTGGGTAAACGGAACCGGACCCGTAATTTGACGGTCTCGAAGGGTCCGTAGGAAAATATAAGACTTAGGCGTATGCCCGGATCGAATTTCGAGGTCCCAAGCCCGAGAAATAAATTCTTATGTGAAATTGTTTTCTAGAAATAATAAAGGAAATTAGAATTGAAATTAGATTAAAAGACTATGGTATCGGGCCCGTATTTTGGCTCCGGCGCCCGGTACAAGTCTCAGATATGGTTTAAGCGCATTTTGTAAAGTTTGGTTGAAAACGAACATCGTTTGACGTGTTTTGGACTTAAAATGGAAATTTGATATTTTATGAAGACTTGGAAGAAATTATAAATTTTGAGGCTTAATTCTATGTATATGATGTTATTTTGGCGATTTGATCGCGCAAGTAAGTCTGTAGGATATTTTTGCGGTTGTGTGGATATTTGGTTTGGAGCCCCGAGGGCTCGGGTGAGTTTTTGATAGGTGTTAAATTGCGTTTTCGAATTTTGGAAAATCTGGTATGATTGGCCTACAGGTTTCGCATTTACGAAGCCTGGTTCGCAAAGGCAAACACGCAAATGTGAAACCAGCACAGGCCTGCTTGGCTCGCAAATGCGAAGGTTGAGCTTTCACAAATGCGAAGCATATTTTGCAAATGCTAAGTGCTTTTGTTGGGCCTGAGTTCGCAAATGCGAACTATTTTTTGCAATTCCCATCATTGGATTTTCGAACCCCAGTTTGCAATTCCCATATCTGCAACCTGCATTTTCCATACTTAGTTGAATTTTGGATCATTTTCACCAAACTTTCAAAACACGACTCCTTATACGATTTTCCAAGAGCAAGACTTTTTCCAAATATTTTATTAGTAGATTTTTACTCAATTCTTTCAATCATTAGCATAATTTAACATGTTTTCCACTTAAAATTAATAATTTTCATGGGAGAAATTAAAGGTTTTGAATAGAACCTAGGTTTTTCTAAAATTGGGGATTTGGACTCAATTTGAGGTCCGATTTTAAAACAAATCATATATTTGGGTTCATGGGGGAATGGGTAACCGGGTTTTGATTTGAACCTCGTGTTTTAACCACGTTGGCATGAGAGGCATTTTAGTTATTTTACCTAAATTCGTGTCTTAGCTTTGAATTAAATAGTAGAATCAGTTGCTTAAGATGTTATTTACAATGTGTGATTGAATTGAATAGATTTGGGTCATTTGGAGTCGAATACTCGTGGCAAGAACGTGATTGCTAGTTGATTCTAGCAGGTTCAAGGTAAAGTATCTTGCCTAACCTTGTGTGGGGGACTTCCCCTTAGGATTTGAGTCTTCTTTGTTGCTTGTATTCCTTGTACACGAGGTGACGAGTGCGTGCCTGGAATTATTTGTGAACAATTTGTCCCATTTAGGCTCTTACATCCTTGAAATCATCGAATATGAAGTTGTTCTTCATACGATTGAGTTCCCTGTTATTATTTTCACCTCTACATATCTTACTTGACATTTATTGGCCTTTTTGATTTGTTCTTGTTGCCTAATTGACTTCTACTTGATTAATTATAGACATTTACCCTTCTATAGTCACATTATTATTTCTAACTGCTTGCCTTTATTTGAAAAGTATTATTTCTATCTCTCGTGTAATTAATTGGTCTTAATTGGAAAGAAGTTAGATATCCTATGTTTAGTTGATATTCCCTTAATTGTAACTATTTGATTCATGTAACTTACTTGTTGTTGAATTGAGTATTATGGAATCGTTGTTTCTTGTCATTTATTCCTTATCGAGTTATCCTTGTTGCACTTAGTATTCTCTGTTACAGTTATTCCTTGTCAGTTAGTTTTACCGCTTTTTGGTGAACAGAAACACCTGAGTTGATTCTCTTGCTTGTTCCTGTATATATATTGTAATTGTTGTTGTTGTACTTGATATTGTGATGCACGAGGTTTCTACCGTGCTACTATTTATATAATGGTGCACGAGGTTTCTGTCGTGCTACTTTTAATATTGTGGTGCACGAGGTTTCTGCCGTGCGGTTGTTGATATTGTGATGCACGAGGTTTCTGCCGTGCTACTGCTGATATTGTGATGCAGAGGTTTCTGCCGTACTATTGTTGATATTGTGATGCACGAGACTTGTGCCGTGCTACTGGTTATATTATAATGCACGAGGTTTCTGTCGTGCTACTATTGATATTGTGGTGCACGAGGGTTCTGTCATGCTACTATTGATATTGTGGCGCACGAGGTTTTTGCCGTGTGGTCGTTCATATTACGATGCTCGAGGTTTCTGTCGTGTGATTTTATTTGAGGGTTTGCACGAGGTCTTTGCCATGCCACTGTTGCCATTGATATATTGCACATGCGGCGTGATAAGGCGGGATATATTCATATACTTATATGTGGGTCGGCATGTGGCGAAATAAGGTGGGAAATACTATGATGCACATGTGGCAAAATAAGGCAGTACTTATTATATTATAAATTACACACGTGGGGAAATAAGGTGGGCTTTGTCAGGGGTTGATTGTAAATGGGTATGACGGCCTATGAAGGCATTCCTATTTGTTTAATATTGTGATTGTGGGTTGCATACTTGTATGAGCTTTACCGCTTGGAAGTTGTGAAGAAAACATCGTACGTGCGACCCGTTCTCTTTTTTTGTTTACTAGATGATAGAATTCTTGTCGAAAAACCACTTGCACAAGCATACACGTAGTTGGACACCCCATTAGAGGTGAATTCTTTCTGATTTTTCCAAGGGTGGAGATGCGCCTTCGTTTACCCATTATATATGTAAGAGTGGTCCTAGTTAGCCAATTAGTTGTTATTATGACCTTTAGATTGATGGGGCACAGGATGTCAAGTGTTAGATTTCAAATGGTGGGTTTTCGTGAATTGTGGTTGTCCGAGATTTTTGAAAAATTATGGAAAGAGTTGAATAAGGCCCTATGAGATCATCATTGTAGGATAAGAGTTATTGACTTGTTTTCCCCTTGCTGTGTTTGTGACCTTAGGATTTGGATTATGATCCTGCATCCATTTCATAGCATCATTGTTACATTCGTGTTGTTACTTGCTACCCTTTTCCCTTACTGTGAATTGTAGCGTTTTTGGTTATTCATATTGTCTTTAAATGTATATACATCGTTTCCATTATTCATATGATTATACTGTTCATTTGATCGTTAGGTATCTTGACTGTTCCTCGTTACTACTCCACCGAGGTTAGTCTTGATACTTACTAGGCACCGCCATGGTGTTCTCATGCTACTCTCCTGCACATTTTTGTTGTGCCGATACAAGAACATCCACTCAGTTCCGTCAGCCTTGGAAGGAGGTGTATCGGTAGAGACTTCGAGGTATATCTGCTACGTCCGCAGACTGAGGAGTCCATTTCTAGCTTTCTATAATAAGTATAGCTCTTCCAATATTTTTCCTTTGTATGGGTATTCTTGAGTCAGAGCCTCTTATGTATCCCTTAGCTTGTGATTTGTGAGATTCCGGATTTTGGGGAAAATATTTAGCTTCGAGAGTTGTTATTGTATGTTCCTGGAGGCACCTTAAACACTGATTTATTTTATTAGTTCAGTTTTAATTTTTTTCGTCCACATTTGGTTTATATTTTGCATTGTTAGGCTTACCTAATCGTAGGGACTAGGTGCCGTCGCGACGTGTTCACAGAGGGCGAACTGGTGTCGTGACATTAAGCTTGTAACTAATTTTTTTATATTCACATGAGTTGGTGAAAAGATTACATTCATTTCTGAAATTTTAATGAAATAATTTGTGAAATAATATTATTATAAGAGGTACATATTTTTATGATATTATTTATCAATTTGTAATTATTAAATACATTTTTATATAACAATTTCTATTGTAAATACCTTATACTAAAGTATTTTTTGTTATATTTATCATTTACATATATGCTTGTCATATAGTAAAACTAATTCACATGTTAATCAAAAAATTATTTAACTATGTAATCACACTTGTTCTAATTGATGAGTCGCGAGCCGGTGTTAACGAAAGGTGGGAGTTTGGAAACAAACTTTTAAGTCTAATGGTTTCAAGTTTAGCAGGACGAAGACAAAATACCTAGAGTATAAGTTCAACGCTAAGCCATGATAAGTGGGCGTGGATGTGAGGCTTCAATCACATGTCATCTCAAGTAGAGACATCTTTAAGTACCATGGGTTGGTTATCCAAGGTGAGGGGAGATCGACGAGGATGTCACACATCCTATTGGAGTATGATGGATAAAGTGGAGCTTAGCACCTAGAGTCTTGTGTGACAAGAGAGTGTCACTAATACTCAAAGGTAAGTTCCATAAAATGGTGGTTGAACCGGCCATGATGTATGCGACTGAGTGCTAGCCTGTTAAGACTCACATATCCAAAAGATGAAAGTAATAGAAATGAGGATGTTGAGATGGATATGCATGCACACTAGGATGGATAAGAATAGGAATGATGATATATGGGAGAAGGTGCACGTGGCTCCCATTGATGACAAGATGCGGGAAGCGGGGCTCAGATGGTTCGGGCATGTTCAAAGAAGAAGCCTAGATGCTCCATCAAGGAGGTGTGAACGGTTGGTTGTGGAGGGCATAAGAATAGGCAGAGGGTGGCCTAAGAAGAATAGGGAAGAGGTGATCAGGCAGGATATGGGAGGTTTCAGATTCCCGAAGACATAACACTTGAGAGAAAGATGTGGAGGTCGAGTATTAGGGTTGTAGGTTAGGAGGTAGTTGAGTCTTGCCTTACTTTATACCTTTGTGAGACTAATCTCGTAGGGTTTTTGTGTAAGATAGTTAGTGGCAATATTGTGTCTTACTATGTTCTGCCCAAGCCTCATTTCCTTCTATGCGATCGCGGAAAAACCTTCGCGATCGTGATGCACAAAAATCAAACTTTTAAAATTCACCCTATGCGATCGCATTAAATCACCTAGAAAGCAATGCCCAGTCTTCTTACTGTATGTGATTTCACTTTTCAGTGTAGGACCTATTTACTAGCTATTTTGCTTTGTATCTTTCTTATGGATTTCATATTATTCCTATTTTTCTTATGATTTATGTGGTGATACTAATATTAATTTTTTTTTCTTGAGTCGAGCGCCTTTCAGAAATAGCCTCTCTACTCCTTTAGGGTAGGGGTAATGTCTGGATACACACTACTCTCCCAGACCCCACTAGTGAGATTTTACGAGATTATTATTATTGTTGTTGTTGTAGTTACACTTGTCAAACCAAATATTACAATAGAAATTACATTATAATTATGTTATGACAACCAACCGGGTTATTGTAATTATTATACTATGTAATAATAAAGGTATGTAATTACTATTCTAATAATTACACCATATAATAATTACACATGGCTTTGCAAACAAATCCTAAAAGTGAAGTAAGAGTACTATGTTGACATAGCTACTATGTACTTTTATATCTAAAAGTTAGTTAGACCCCACCAATCAATCTCTCTAACGAGTAATATAGTCTCCTCACAATTCAAGTTCGAAATCAAATTTTGTTTTTTTGGACTCAAGCAACCATAATAGGTTTAAAAAAAGATTAGGCACAATTTATATATAGCAAGGTAAAATAATTGCGCTATATTTGAACTTAAATGGGCGGGAAGGTATAGCACGCATATGTATGGCGTAGCGTTGCGTGCTATGGTATAGTGAGGTACATATGCGTGCTATATCTATATAAAAAGGTGTGCCTTCTTCTTCGTTCCCCACAGACGCGACCACGCTTCCCAATTTTTTATTCCAGCGGTCCCCCCAATTACAATCCAAAATCCACTAAGGGTCGCGATGGCGTCGTACACCACTGTCAGGCAAGCCAATCATAAATGCTTAATTTGATTCTTATCTTAATAATTATGAAAACTGATATTTTCCTTCTATTCATATAGTAAAAGATAATCTTTACGAAAATAAATAAAAGGAATAAATGGAATAAATACATAATACCCCATAAATAATTTCTGAACCCGTGGTCACAAGTGCATGAGCAATTTTTAAGAAATAATGTAATACAATAACCGTCCGAAATAAAATATTAAACAGAAAGTAAATACAATAATCTTAAAGAGACACTGCTGGATGCGGGTCATCTCAGAAAGTGTAACTCACCTAAGCCTCCGTATGAACCATGTTGGTATGCCTACTAGGCCACTAGAGATGCATGTGTCCGTGCAACAAAAATGCACAACAAGTGTAGTATGAGTAAAAACAACATGTACCTACAAAGTATCCCGTCTAATCTCAAAGAAGTAGAGACGAGAGATTCCCCCACAAATAGGAGCACATAACTAATTATTTTACCTATTTGCACAAGTCCATATGAGTTTGCACAAGTCCACACTTTGAACGATCATTTTGTGGTCGTATAACCACTTCTGCGGCCGCAAAATTGGCCGTAGAATGGGATTTTGCTAGATTTTGGTAATTAACTTTTTGTAGGATGTCCAAATGACGAACAATTTGAAGACTTAGGCCTCCTATTTACTTCAAATTGTTCGTCATTTGGACATCCCTACAAAAAGTTAATTACCAAAAGCTAGCAAAATCCCATTCTACGGCCAATTCTGCGGTCGCAGAAGTGGTTATACGATCACAAAATGGTCGTTCAAAGTGTGGACTTGTGCAAACTCATTTGGAATTTTAGCTCATTATATGATTTCTAACTTGAATTAGACTTAGGCCTCCTATTAGACCCCACATTGCACATTATAAGACTTATACACTTATTTACCAAATCTAATTGATGTCCATCATGATATATGCACGTAAAATATTATAGTTAACCTACCTAGCACCACAAAATGCTAAATTCTTTACCGATTTTTTTTCGAGGCATTACACATTCATTGTTGCCTTCCTTAGTGCTTCAGAATTCTTTTCCATAGCCCATATATTCTCATGCATCACCTTAAATTGAATCTCATAGACTGAACTCAGCTTAGAGTTTACTGTAGCAGGCAGTGCAGGAGTTACTGTTCCATTGGGATCAATCGGATTCCCTTCATCTATTTGTTTATATGACCTCACTGCATCATCTATAACCTTTATAGGAACATTCTCCAGCTGATCACCACCTAAAACCCCTACTGGATCACCATCAATGGTGGTCAAAACCTTAACAGTTTTCCTAGTGTTTACCGTTTCATTGGTCAGTTCATTGGCTAGCTCCTCTTTAGCAGATTTTCCACTTGAAACACCCTCCATGTAAGCTCCTAAGGCTCCACTATTTGGCACATTACTATGCCGATCATTTGGTTGATATGAATCATCAACCCTAGTTTCCAGTAACTTGGGGTTTACTGTAGAACTACTGTTCTTTATACCTGCTGCTACCTCATTATTATTGCGCCTGTTATCCTCCTTTACTCAATTGGTTTTTGTATTTGTTTACTCCTCTATAAACTCCAACTCATCACTGCATAATGGTCTTCTTGAATTAACTTCTTGAAATTCCCCAATCATGTCAGATTCTTCTAAGGGTTGAAATGGAATTTCATGGCGTGAGTGATTCACTGTAACATTGAGCTATTTCTTTCTTTTTTAGTAGTCCCAAAACGTCTATGAACTCATTCCGGTGTAGACTCTTTCATATTGTCCTCCTCAATCCCGGATATAATAGGATTAGGAGCCTTGTCCTTTTATGAAGCCTGATCCTCTTCTCCTATAGGTTTGACAATTTTAGGAAGAGTAGGATTCTCATTCTTCTCATTGTCCAGAACTTTTTCCACTAATTATTTTTTAACACGCTTTTGTTCTTCAATTTTTTGAGTCCATACTCTAGTAAGATTAGGAACCCTTCTTTCCCAGCTACCCTAATCCCATTGGAGGTAGGATTAAGGTTAGAATTTCCAACCTTATGAACCTTCTCATTCTCCTATTCACTCTTTGATCCCTTTAGCAGTTGACTCTTCTCTTTTTCTTTGGACTTTTACTCCCCTTTTCCATCAGTAGTCCTCAAAGTTGGTTGCTCAATTTCCTCTACTTTTAATTCATCAAACTTGTTCTTGGTTGGTACTACATCTTCCTTTGCCTTTCCTTTCAATTTGTCATTTTCCTTCTCTTTGTTCTCCTTAATTATATAGCCATTTTTGTCTTTTTGATATCTATTCTTTCTTGATTGCATCCACTCTTATCTTGCCGGATTAGCAATAGGTTTACAAGTACCTTCTCACTGGTTAGAACCTTAGTAGTATTAGCTGCAGTGCCTACAATTTCTTTTGCCTTTTCATCCTTCTCAACTTGCTCATCAAATCTTCAGTGTAATTCTAGATTCATCACCCAATACTCTTGCTCATTATGCCCTTGCTTCTTACATGTTCTATAGTATTTAGACATATAATCATATTTGATTTTGATCCACTTAAACTCCTCAGAACCAAACTCATATGTTTCTTCAACAATCTTAATTCTTTGTGGAAATTTGGATAGCAAATTGACTTCAACTTTTACTTTAGCATAGCTTGGTCTAGTACCATTTTATGTGGTAAGATCAATATATAAAGGACTACCTACTACACTTGCCAAAGAGAAAACAAACTCTTTACCAAAGAAGTGATGAGGCAGCTCCGGTAAATTGATCCAGTTATAGCAACTGGAGTCTCTTCATCAGGTTTCCACCATGGATTCCATTTCGTACATCTCATCTTCCACATATCTCCTTAGGGTTTCCATGAATTTCCTATATTGGTCATCTTTATTTTGCTTTGCCAAACATTGAGGGAATGGTGCTGGAGGTCTCTTCTACCCAATGCTCTGTGTATTTTCCTAATTAATTGTCTTTTCTACAACCTGTTCTAGGAACTGTTCAATTTCTTTCTCCTTGCTTTTGTCAACTTGTGCCTGTTCAATTCAACCTCTATAAGCTCCGTTAACTCATCAATCTCAAATGGCATTGGAGTAGGTGGACCTGTATCACTATTAGATTGAAATCCTTACTCTCTGTCCAAATCTCTTCCATTCCTGAGACTCACTGCCATTAAATAGTTCTGGTTCTGCTCTTCTAGATTGATATGTGTGTCTTCAGGCAATGTTCCTTGTGGGTGATTGTTCAAAGGCATGGACAACTGGCCTAACTGAGTTTCAATGCCTTTAATAGCCAAGTCGTCTGCAACTAACTTTTCTTGCATCTTTCCATTAGTCCCAATGATTTGTTGCAGCATGCCCTTGATTTCTATCATACTACTATCTTCGTGTCTAGTCACATGCAGTTGATGAGGTTATTAGTAAGATAACTGTTGTTGGTGTTGTTGATTGTAACCTAGTTGCCGTTGATAGGGCATAACTTAGCCTTGTAATAGTGCTCCCACATGATTGGTATTGTACTATTGTTGGGCTAGTCTGTACTGCTAATTTTGAGGTCTCCATTGCTGTCTACCTTGCCTATCACCACCAAAATTATATACATAATTCATGTATTCTTCGAAGCCCTAGTTATAATTTTCTCCACTCCACGAGCAAACATACGATTGATTGAAGCAGGGAGTGCATAGGCCTCCATTTGTTGTGTCCACAATATGAACTTGTTTCGTGCCCATATTGTCAATCTTCTTTGTGAGAAAACTCATATAGGTCATTAGAGTAGCTATGTTTTCGACATTTGTATTGATTGTGTCAAGAGAAACATAATGCACTATTGGAGTCCATTTGTATCCATCACCATCCAGCCTGAATTTTGAGCCATCTTGTCAAGAAGAATCTTACACTCAGTGAATGATTTGCTCACGAATGCACCCGCGACTGAAGCATCTATATTAGCCTTCAGATTGTCAGCCAAACCAATATCGAATCTTTGTCATAGCATGTGATCTAGGATGCCATGGTGTGGACACTTCGCCAACATATTTCTTGTAAAAAGTTTCAGTTGGTTTCTTCCTGAACTGCAATATCTCATAAATTTACCTTGCAGACTTATTAGGTGGATAAAACTTGTTTAAGAACTGATTGGCTAGTTCCTCCTATGTATCAATAGAGTTTATTGCGAGTGAATTTAGCCAAGTTTGAGCCTCCCCGGTCATTGTGAATGGAAACAATAACAGTTTGATTGCTTCGTGTGTCACATTCGGTTGTCTTTGAGTGAAAAAAATTAATAGGAAATTCTTCAGATGTTGCTGTGGGTCTTCGATGTAAGACCCAGAGAACAACCCTTTGTTCTGCAGCAAGTGCAACATGTTGTTTGTAACTTGAAAAGTATCTGCTTGTATCATATGGACTGCAATTGCAGTTGCCAGATTGTTAGCAGTTGGTTGCGCCCAATCAAATAGAGCAGCCTCAGGCACTAGGGGTGCTACCACTATAATGTTTGGGTCAACTTGATTATTTATATTATTCCTATTGACGTTCTAGACGTCACCCATTTCAATTTCGATTTGTTCTTCCTGTCTTAGCTGTTTTCCCTTCATGTTAGCCTGATTCAGTATCCTGAATGCATTCTCGAGATATGGTAGACCTTCAAATAGTTCACCACTTCTCAAGGAGCTTCTAGGCATGCACCTGAGGCACAGAAGAATTCAAACGTGAGAATTTCAATGAAAATATTTTTAGCACTACGAAAAAATGATCTAAACTAAAAATTCTAACAATTATTTCAAGTTGTAACATATAACACGTTAATGCGGCAATGACGCTAATATTTGATCACCCCCAAATATGCCTTATAAAAAGTACTAAGCAGTCGCTGTAAAAATAATTCGGTTAAGAAGTCCGGAGTCGAATCCCATAGAGAATCAACCTATTTGCTACAACTTTCTAGTATCTCTAAAGATAAGCTCATACAGCTTCTAGAGTTTAGGACTTAATTTACGAATTAATAAAAACTATTTAAGTAAGAAAAAAAGAACAATAAAACTATCAATTAGCAAGATTGAGGTTGAATCAAATATAAAAAGATCTAGGGTTTATGATTTCCCCAATTGCCAGATTAATTCCTAACATGCCAGCTATAATCTCGCCGTACCACTCTCTAAAGATGATGAGATCTTGTTTATCACAATTATCTTTCGATTAATTAAGATAACTTACTAGAAGTATTCTCTCGAATTACTCTAGCTGACAATTCGTACAACTCATAAAGATCACGCTAAAGCTTTGTAATCTCTAATACTGCTTTTAAATCAAAGTAATTAATCTCTTAGCTTACTCGAAAGTGGATCAAGTGTTATCTCTCAAGAAACACAAGATAACTAGACACGGTTAATCAAGGGTCCTTTAATTAACCACAAGAAACATATAATTGAAAAATTAGAGAGTAAAAACGGTTCAATTATATCAATACGCACTCAAGGATTCATCCAACAATTGCTTCCATCAAACCTAGATATCAGGTTTATCTACTCATAGTACTACTCAAAAATACACAAATCATTGTAAAACTAATAGTCATAGAATAAAGATAAAAAAGTAGAGAAAAACTCTTCGATTCGTCTTCTTGAATGAACTTGAAGATCTTTCGGACTCAACTTTATTTCTTGCCTTCTCAAGTCAACTGTGTGGTTGAAATAAGGGTTAGAAGTTTTTGTATCATGTCCCTAAGCCAATTGACTAAGTTACCTCTCAAGATAAATCGCATGCTAATTTTCCCTTGTGTTCACACAGGGCCTGGTTGTGTGTTTTCCAGATTCTTTTGTGCTTTCCCTATACTTTTCGAAGTTACTTCACTACCTCGTCTGATTTTCCTTTTCTTTAAAATTTTTAATTACCTCTATTCTTCACTCTTAGCTTCCTACATTACAAACATCAACAATTAAGCTCAATTGGTCATCTTTCAACATTCAAAACACCTAACAATATACAAAAGTAAAGGTAAACTTATCCAATTGCATGTAAGTCTAGCATAGTATCAACTCTCGATCTCTCAAGCCTCATGAAGACAAATGAGGAGGTGATTCTTCTTTATTTCACTCAACTTGCTTACACAAACAGACTATAGTACCTAGGTATTTATAAAATTCTAAAAGCATGTACCTATGTAATACATGTATCATAGCTTAATTCTACACTTCTCTTATTCCCTAGTTCAATAATCAAATCATACATGCATCTTAGTTAATTTTCTAATGCATAATGGTAAGTATTCCTGCCTGTCACGGGGGTGAATCGGGTTCGATCCTCAGCAACGGCGTCAAAATTTGATCATGCCCAACTCTAGTCCTAAAAAGGATAAGCGGTCACTGCAAATATAATCCGGTCTAAGAATAAAATCCCACAGAGAACTAAGGTTTCGCTATAATTATTCAATATCGCAAAGAAGAAAAGTTTGAACAATTTCGAAGTTATAATATAGAAATTATATCTAACTAATTAACTAATAAATTAAATAATAACTTAGCAACAAAGATACTAAAGGTTGGAGAAAAGATTAAGGAGGTCTAGAGTAATAATTTTCCCAATTATCAGAATTCTTCTCGCTATGTTCCCTGCAATTTTGCCTATGTATTATCTAGTAATCATGAGCACTTTAGGTGCCATAATTTTCTTTGGAGCAACTACAACAATTTACTAGACATATCCTCTCGAACTATGCTAGCTGGTTTATCTAACTGCTCATTATGACCACGTCAAGGTTTTATTATTTCTAATCCTACCTTTAAAGCCATTGTATTGATTTCTCGCAAACGTTAGAAGTGATATTGTTAAACAACCACCTAAATATGTATCCTTTCATAGGCAACTCATAATACATAGGCACAAACAATCGATGGCCATTCAATCAATAACAATAAACACGTAGTTGAACAAGTAGAGAAATCTAACGGCTCAATTATATAAAAACATAACAAGAATTTATCCTACAAAAGGTTTCGTCAAAACCATAGATAATAAATTAGCTATTCATAATTGTATTTAAAACTACAATATTAAAATTTATAACCAACATAAAAAATAGGAAGAGGAAGGAAAAACTCGTAGAAGAATTCCCCACCTTGCTCCTAGTGTGTCTCTACCTCCTTAGGCCAAATCTATGGTCAAAAATCTGTTCAACCTCCTCAAAATATCATTTTCCATGTATATATATCAATTAGGGTCGGGCCCAAACAATTTTACATTTTCCTACGCAAAAGCGCTTGCATTCGCAGTCCGGGCGCGGTAGTTTCCCAATGCACTGCATCAGAGCGCGTCCAGGTCCATTGTCGCGATGTAGACTGCGTTTTTCTCCCTGTTCAATTTGGAATTTGGAAAAACATCAGGCTTAAAAGTTGTAGCCGTTTAAGTTAGATTTCCAACTATATATTATATAGCCCAAATGGAGTTTGGAAAAAAGAGTTAGGTCTATTTTACTAGACAGTATGTAATATGCCTACTCGAGTTTTCGTTCGTTTTTAACTATCAAATTTGATCCCCGGACCCGATCTCGGCTTACTTACTTGGGCCTTTACTCTGACTTCAAAGCTTCAAATCACTTTAATTTATTCTATAGTATCTACATAGCTCGGAATCACTCCTACAAGGCATAAACACATAATTAGTGCAAAACATTAGCAATTAAAATTCAAACTCAATTAAAGTGCAGTGAATTAGAAAGTAATAATCGACTAAAATAGCTAGGTTAGTAAAAATTGTAATCGACAATGAGCCAAATGAGAATGTAAACATTAGCTAGGTGTAGTTTCTAAATGAATGAAACGTGGTGATCTTTTTGTCAACTGTTATATCTTTGCTTAATTTAACTGTTTACATCAAGAATAAAAACCAGTTACATAGTATGTAAAAGCACTTCTCACCAAGTATAAAACACACCACTTACAATCTATATCCAGGTGATACTACAACCTTTTAATTTGAATAAAGTCCAGATATCAAAATCTACTGCAGACATTGAAATTCTTTAGATGAGATGCCATTGATGACGCGCTCTGCGACATAATAATATGCTTTTTCTGTAAGATGTACACCATCCCAGTGCAAATATTTTGCAGAATCAGAACAAGCTTGAACTTCAGATGTTCCACAAAGAATATCATCGTCATAATTATATTGACCTCCGATTCCACAGCACGCTTTGAGTATGGATTTTTTACTGAATCCAAAATAGCCCGGGTGTTCCAGAATTGATTTCACAGCAGCATAATAATCTATATATTTAATCGCAACGTTCGAATGTTCAAGTTTTAGTATAGATAGAGCCCTCTCCAAATAATCATTGTGATACATGACTAACTCATTGTAGGCTTTCAAACAACCAAACTCATCATAATCTTCATAATCCAAGCTTGAGAACATGGTAAGGTAGTAGGGGAAGCAACCCAGAGGAAAAATCCCTGGAACAACTATACGTTTTGCCCCGTATCTGATCACTTATGCCTTTTACTATGGTCTTGACTGTATGTGGGACAAAAGTTTTAACTTCTTCAATGTATTTTCCCTCTGAAAGTGCTAGGTAATAATCATTTCCTCCAAATTCACCAAACATAAAAAGAGATTTTCCAAGAACTTTTGAACACTTTTTTCTAGTGTGGCATGTGGCTTTTAAGTAAGTTGTCAACCAACGAAGTTGATCTAAGTGGCTGTTGTCTTTTGCGGTGGTAATATTTTTAGCTACATAAACAAACAACAACTCAGTATAATCCTACTTAATAGGGTCTGAACCCTTGGGTAGAGAGGCTGTTTCCAAATAGACCCCCGGCATCCTTTCCTCCAAGAACTTCCCACCTTGCTCTTGGGGAGACTCGAACTCACAACCTGTCAGTTGGAAGTGGGGTTGCTTACCATCAGAGCAACCCCTCTTATCAATATTTTTAGCTACGTAAAAATGATCATTTAGAACTGTAGCTCCTCCTACTGCGTAGTTTACTCCATAGCTAAAATTAGCTTCTTTGACCATGTAAGGCTTGAGAAATGGAAGCTTAAGAGACATAGCAATATAGTCTATAACGAGACGGCCGTGGGAGAATCTGCCAGTGGGTTTTCCAAAGAACTTTTCACCATAAGGAAAATGGTCTGCACGGTAAGATGATTTTACGTTAGATATACGGAATCGATTTCCAGTATTTGCAAGTGAATCGCCAACTAAATGTATTCATAATTAGGGCAACTGTTGTTGTTATTATTATTAACAGCATAAGCAAAAGTTAAGGAAGATAGAACTGCAGCTAAAAGGAAAAAAGTTGGAATTAAAGAATAAGCCATTTGCAATATGCATAACGGATGTTAAGGCGAGGTAATATATTTAAAGAGGGAGATTTTTATATCTTCTTGAACTATATTATAGGTGGTTAGGTTATCGTTTTTGCCGTTTCGTCGTTTTTGAAAGAAAAGCAAAAATTGTTACCGCAACATCTTAAATAAAAGCTGAATGTCTTTCCTATTACGTATGTACTTAGAACTAGTCCATGACAAACTATAAGTATCACTCATTACATGTTACATTAACTAGTATTACTCAAAGAATTTTTTATTTCACAAAAAAAGGGTAGAACTCGTCGTTAAAGTCCATTTGGACGTATCTTTCTTTAAAATGAAGAATGAACAGAACTCAAGTATAATCAACGCATTTCAAAGGTTTGAATTTTCCTATCTCTAGCAATATAGCTATTTGTTCAAATTGTCGATAAATCTTCATTTTAGATAAAACTCATACTGAAGTTCCTCTTAAGCTAGCATTCCCTACGTCCGAACTTTGGGATACTTTATGATTTTTGAGATTTAAAATTCTTAATTTTGAATATGTATTTGGACATAATTTTTTTTAGAATTTTTGAAATAAAATTATATGTATTTGTAAACTACGTAAAAAGTACTATACATTAGAATAATTTAAAACCCAAAATATTTAAAATGCACATGGAAAAATTATTGTAAAAAAATATAAAAAATTTGAATACTTTTACATAAATTAAAACGAAATGAGTAGTATTTAATATGCACTCAAATCATTGGATAACAACCAAAAGAACTTGTTAAAAAGAGCTGATCATGCAAAAAGCGATAAGTGAATCTTTTAAATTCTATACCTGTTTAAGTAAACTTGCTTTCCTCCAAATGAATTTTAACTTCAATTCATCATTTAAAAGAAGATCTTATTATGAAATTAAGGGTGAAAGTCATATTCTTCCTTGAATTTTGTATAAACATGAAATTCTCCTCCAATTTTAGACTACAAATGTCCTCCAGTCCTATCTCTAGAGCCATTTATTGACCAGAGATGCTACACAAACGTGATGTCTCTTTTACTCTTTAGATGACCGATCTATTCATTTTACGTAAAACACATTTTAACTCCCCCCCCCCCACCCAACTTTTTCGTAACCTTTCCGCATATTTCAATATATAATTACTGTTATGTGGCGCCTTCCTGAGATCTCACCCACCTCTTTCCAAAAGGCAACCTCGATCATTCATTAAATATGATATATCGAGAATTCAAGACCATAACGTAATTCATTTAGAGAATGCCGATGAAAAAGTAGATCTGGTTCCGTGATCAATTTTTTTTTGAATATGGTTAGTGAAGCTAGACCGGGAAGTGGGTATCCCAGGAAAAGAGTTCGGCCCTAAGTTCTAGGTTAGTCTGAAGAGTTGAGCTTTGCTTTCTAAAAGAGGGCGAAGTAAAGTTAAGAAACAAATATCTGTATGGCTAAATTCGCCAGCTAAGGTCCTCCGTACGCTAGATGAGATTGTCAATGCCGTACAGAAAAACCAATATCAAGAGCGATTGAAAGAACAAAGAACCAAAAGAGAATGAAGAAAGCTTGATTGCAGTATTGAAAGCTATTACAGAAAAACAACAGTATCAAGGGGGAGAGATACCAATACAGAGAATCGTTTGCTTGCTTGAAAGTTTGACGACTTAAACCCCCTAATAATGTTTAAAAAAATAAACAAAAGTTATCGGACTTAATATAACCAAGCTAGAGAGACATAATAGAAATAGATGAAGTAAAACTACTCTATATGTATAATAAAAATGACTTAGATTCCTACAATGTAGAAGTAGGTCTGTCGGCGGAAACCTTATCTTTAGAATTAGGGTCTGTGCACGTACCGCTGTTTGAATCCGCTTATGCCTGGGCACTGGTGAGGGCTACCGATGGTGCAACAATGGCACATGAGCGCTTGTCACTTGGTGCAGCCAAGACCACGTGGCCATCCATGATGCTAGGCATTGAGAGGCTTACCAGGATACCATAGGGTGCGTCCTAGGGTTCATGGGGCATAACTGGAAAGTCGTCCATAACATTCTCCCCCATCTGAATAGGCGATGTCCTTGGTGCCTAACTTGCAAGATAATCATCGATCATGCTCTTGTAGGCTTTGAGTTTTGTTCCCCTCTCCCAAGTATTCTCCTCTATATCATAGCCTGTACCAAGAACTCTTAGTGATGTTTCCTTGAAGCATGAATCACTCGATAATCGAGAATATCGTCTACACACATTTTCCCAATTGAATTATGGCTTCGAATATTGGGTATTGTGAGTTGTCTCTAGGAGTAATCCTCCATGTCTTCCCAAAAAGTTTCTAGAAGGCTGAACATGGAAGAATGGATGAATCTTCTACTAGGCTAGGGTATCCACCCGGCTTGTAACTTTTCCCAGTACTTTTCTCAATGGACTAGGGTCCAATGAACTTTTGCAACAGGCGAGGGTCATGGACCCTTACAAATAAGTATCACTTTGGCATTTTCACCATAACTTTACCTCCTACCTTGTATTCAACAAAGCACAATTTTGATCTTGAACTAGGCAACATAGGATTCCAAAATGTTAGCATGGTTCCAAACTTTTGCAACATGAATTCAACAAGACTTCAACGAGATGTCTTGAAACGAAAATTCCTAACAAGATTTCTTAGCATCTTAAGCAACGTGAGGTTTTGTGATTCTAAGGGAGTATGGTAAAATCTTTTCCAAGAATATCATAGGAATTTTTGTCCTTCTCTAGGTATTTTAAGGCCATCTTTTCTTTCTTTTTGACATGATCCATACGATATAAACGAAACGAGCAAATACACAATTTCCATAAATGACTCTATTCATAGAAGTATTAGAGGTGCCTATGTTCTTGATCCCTATGTGTCCTATTCTATCATATGGGTCTCAAAAAATACGTAAGTTGAAAATGTTTACTTCATGATATTTCTCAAAGGCGCAATGGTCGTATGACACTCCAAAAGATTTTATTGACGTACTTCTCATGCATTGTATTCATGTATATTGAACTACGACCAAATAGTGTTATATACATGTTTATATGTATACTATATGTACGAGATATGGGAAAAGGTTACGACGCTATGTACGCACCACCACATCATCAGTTGGTATAAGTTGATGATTTGTCCATAGCGATTGAAATCATATGATGGGATGCCCTCAGAGGCTTGCTGATGTTATGAACGTATGCATGGTATGACATTTATACGCATATACATGACAATATAATATTAAATTATTCACAAAGATACTCAGATATACATGTTGATTCTTTTACTCCATGTTCCTCTCATGTCTATTCTTTACAGATTTTCATTCCTTACATACTCGGTACATTATTTGTACTGACGTCCCTTTTGCCAGGGACGCTGCATTTCATGCTCGCAGGTCCAATATTATGATGACCTGACCCGTCGTATCATGAGCTACCACTCTGTTTTCCCCATTTTTTTTCCTTCTTTTTTCTTTATTATCAGTGTCTTGTGTGATTGAGTTGGCTTGGATTTATTTTTAGAAGGAAATGAGACACGTAGTCTCTTTAAGGAAGGCTTAGTTTGGAAAAGTCAAATGGATGTTGACTTATGTGTTAGAGGGCTCAGATATGGATTCCAATGATTCAGTTAGCTTCGAGGGATGATTTGAGACTTAGGATTGTGATCAGAAGTGATTTTGGAGGTCCGGTATAGAATTAGGCTTGAATTGGCAAAGTTAGTATTTTGGCGAATTCCGGTTGATAGGTGAGATTTTGATCCGAGGGTCGGAATTGAATTCTAAGAATTTCTATAGACTCCTTAGATGATTTGGAATGTGGGTATAAAGTTTCAGGTCATTCGGAGGTGATTTGGTCGGGTTTTTAATCGAATGTGTGCTTCGGAAGTTTTAGAAGAACTTAGGCTTAAATCCGATGTGGATTGATGGTTTTGGTGTTGTTTGAGGTGTTTTGAGCCTTGGAACAAGTTTGGGGTGATGTTTTAGGATGTGTTGGTACTTTTGATTGAGGTCCCAGGGGCCTCGGGTGAGTTTCAGATAGTCAAACGACCAATTTTGGCACTTGGGAGTTGCAAGTTTTTAGTCATTATGTTGCAGAAAATTTGGTCATTGTGATCGCGGGGGTGATGTCACGAAGCAGGAAATTTTGTTCAATGCATTCACATTTAGGATTTACGATCGTAGAGGGTCATCAGGTAAAGCTTCACGATCGCATTGGTCCATATGCGTTCGCATAAGAGGAATTGAGGGTTAGGTCATTTGCTCTTTGCATTCGCGGTGAGTGGCCCCCGTTTGCGTAGCTTAGAGGAAATACATGATCACATTCGCATGGGTTTTATGCGTTCGCATAAGGTAAAAATATGGAGTTGGAATTTTGTGCATCGCGATCGCATAAAAGAAAAATACCCCTGGGCAGAATGTTTTTAAATCGACTTTTTCACGAAGGTGGGACTATTTTCACCCATGTATTCTCGTTTTTGGAGGGAATGAAAGAGGGATTCAAGGGGAAACCACTTAAGGTAAGAATCTTGGTCTTAAAACATGATTATTATGTGAGATTAACCTTGAAATTTATGGAAATTAAGTCTAAAATTGAAGAACTAGGGCTTGAGGTTTTGATATGTCAAATTGGGATTAGATGGGTCATTTGAGCTCTGATTTGAGAATTCTTGGTATGTATGAAATCGTGAGGAAATAATAAATGCATTAATGTGAGAATTTCTGAGATTTGAGAAGTGGGCCCGGGGCTCGTGTTTTTCCAATTCAGAGATTTTTAATATTTTTCAATTGTTTTCGCTTGGGTAATGTTCTATTGGCATATTGTGACGTATCCGTTGTGGTTTTGTTAGCTTCGACGTGCGTGGAGGCCGATTTGAGAAGCAAAGTCATCGGGATTTCAGCGGTTGGAAGTGAGTAATGATTGTAAATGATATTTTGAGGGTTTGAAACCCCTTATTTGCATATCGTAGTGCTATATTGAGGTGACTTGCACGCCGGATAACGAGTCTGAGGTAGAGCAGCATTGGGGATTGTGACTTGGTCCATCCCGGTAGATGATTATATTGCGTATTTAACTGAAATTCATTTATTATTATTATAATTTGAGCTGATTGCTATATTTGGACTTCGTGCCAATTGATTGAATCCTTCAGGGATTTCTATTACTGGTTTCTTAGCATTTTACGTATTATTTAACTCATTCCTAGTATTTAATACTATTTTTTCAAACTCGGCCACCTTTTCTCAAACTTCAAACTTAAATAATATATTTTAATGAAGTTTTGGCTGAATATTGATATATTAGTGTGCCCGAGGGGCTTATGTGATTTTTGACTGAGTATGGGATCGGGCTGCGCGCCGCAACGATATTGTATTGACATTGATATGAGGCCGAGGGCCTAGTTAATACCACGAGATGGCTTAATATTGCGCTTGGGCCCTTAGGGGCCCCTCCCGGAGTCTGCACACCTCGAGTGAGCGTCGTCGATGATAAATGGATCGGACTGTACGCTGCAGCAATATGCAAAGAGCGGTACCAGTATTGTTTGATGTGTTTGCATTATCTTATTTATCAGTTAGTATATGTTGTTTTGTGTTATTTCTAACAATATAGACCCGATACTCTGGCATTCCTTGATAACTGAGTGCTATGCCCGTGGAGCAAAAATTTTGTGCTTATCTACTCCATTTGTTTTGCATTTGTTTGGGTTACCGCTAAAAAAAGACATTTTAAAGGAGGCTTAAACTGAATTAAGATGTTTTTCTAAAGATTTCATAGCTTAACTGTTTTTCTAAAAAGGGTTTACACTGCTTCTATATAGCATGATGATTTGCCATACGTGATATCGTACCGCTCAATTGTTATTTACCTTTATTACTTACTGAGTTGGAGTTGTCACACCTCCTTTAGGCTACTATAACCCGGCAAATGGCGTAGATAAGGGAGTTTTTCCAATTAAAGGACAATCGAAACGGGATTCAATTATTTAAGAGAATTTCAGAGTCACCACTTGGGAGATTTATGGTGTACCAAGTCACCGTTTAGAATCCCGAATCGAGGAAAGAAAAAACACTGTTTAACAGTCCGTGAACCAGAAATCCGATTAAGGAATTCTGTTAACCCGGGAGAAGGTGTTAGGTATTCCTGAGTTCCGTGGTTCTAGCACGGTCGCTCAGCTGTTATACTTGACTTAAATTATCCGATTTTATACAATTATAGACCAATGTGCAAATTTAACTTCTCGCTGCTTTTATTATTATTTTTAAAGAGAATTGAAACGTCGTTAAGACATGCCTCGAACAACGTCACATAAATGCACCTGTGGTTTTGACACATTCCAACTTTGTTGAGATTTGGATTTGGGTCACATAAATGTGCACCCGAATTTAGGAAAGGTAAACTATTAAACTAATGCGCCTAAAGAAATTACGTGTTTGCAACTTTGTGAGGGCCACGAAATTTACTAAATGGCACGCCTCGGAATCTAAGGATCAATTCAAGATCAAATAAAGCGAGGGCTATGCAATTGTTATTTTTGTTCGGGACGACACACCTCTAATTCTAATTTAAAAGAGGACTATAGACGAAGGATCAATATCTATATTGTGACAATATCATGTACAGCTATAACCAATTCGAGCAAATACGAGCCTCTAAAAAAAACTATCTAAAAAAAATAGACTTCAATATAAAGGAAAGAACAATCGAATAAGATATACGCTATTTTAATTACTTTGGATCTTCAATTTTACCTTAACAAGAGAAGATTAATTATTCTAATGTCAAAAATAGGAAAACAACAACCTCTACTGTAATTCCTAAAGACCACAGAACTCTTCACTAACCAATATTAGACTATATCACAGCAATTCAAGAATCACTCGACCAAATCGACATTGTCTTTTATATGTACAAGATAACAGTTAACGCCCAAGATCACTAGAAAATTGTGAATTCATTCAATCCTAAAATGCCCCATCATAAGTTTTATCCCATTTCAATCACTTATAACTAAATAACTAATACACAAATTAAGATTCATCCACAAAGATGTAAAGAAAGCATCCCGACTCTTACATTTCTAAAAAAAACCAATTGACACAACCATGTTAAACGAAGCTAACAAAATATTCTTAAGAACCATATTACAGTGATATGATAGACGCAACAATCTAAGGAGCAGAATTAACAAAAGATTCAACACACATGCCAAATTTCAGTGATTCAATAGATCCTTTTTTCGGTTAATCCAACTCATATCTAAGCTTTGCAATTATGAAAAAGTAACCAAAACTGAAGCAAATTATATGGTTTAAAGAAGAAAACTATTATTTAAAATGTCGCACAACATCACATAATTGGTGAACAGCTAAAACTGAAGCATCTAATCATCACATAAGTGACGAAATGAAACAGAGGAGAATGAAAATGAGTACTGAAATTTTCAGAGCAATAAAGGAAATATTATTATATATTTCAGTGTAATAGAGCATCAAATGACAGTTACAACAATTTGAATCTGAAATGCGAACAAAAATCGAAAGTAAACTAGAACCAAGATCAAACCACCACTGGATCTCGAACGAAAAACTCAACAAGACTCAAGCTGACCGGAATTTTGTGTTCAGGCGTTGTTTTGGACTTAAAATCGCTGGAAAATACACCAGCTTCACAAAAATGTTGGATCCGGCTGAAGTAGTTAGAATCGTTCGTTGTTGGTCGAATCCAACACAAATAAGCAGACGAAGTAGTGGCGTTCGTGGGAGAGAGGTGACAAGGGAAGGCGAGCCGTATGTTTGGTCGGAGAAGAAGCGGAACGGTGGTGGGAGGGTCTGGGCGTCGATGGAGCTGGTGTTGGTTGTTACCGAAGAAGAGGAAGAGGATGGTGGGGGTCTCTCTAAGGTAAAGTTGCGCTCATTCTCCTTTCCAAGCGTGTATCTCTTATGGTTGTTCCTTTATTTTTGAAGAAGACCTCCAGCGCAGCCTCCTCTATCCAGGGGTATGTATGGTGTTTAGGTTAGGTCATTTTAAGAGGGATCCGGGTCGGGTCTGGGTGTTGGTTTGGAGGGTTGGGGCGGGTTAACGAGAAGAAATGGGGGTTGGGCTTGAGGTGGGGTGAGTTTGATATGGGCTTAGGATTAAAGTAGCCCAAAAATCTGATGCAATTCCTTTTCATTATTTTCCAAATGAATTCTTTTATTTCAAACTCTTATCTTTTTCTTTTAATTAAGTTTTTTTTCAAATAAAAACCAAAAAAAAAAAAACCCAAACTAAATTCTAAATCAAGTTAACCCTGCCTCATTGAATTAATTAATTTTAAACTAATAATGACCACAATTAATTAAACTCAAATTAAAGGACAAACTACCAAAGTTCAAAATTAAAATTAAAAAGTGCGAAGATAACTATTTTTGTGACTTTTTTTTTTCCACACAACTAACTCAATGTAATTAATTCCTAAATATAAATTGAACCTAAGGTGGAATAAAATTAAAATGTGACATTTTTATGATTTTTCTATGATTTGAAAATATTAAATTTATGAAATACAACTAAATAAAGAAAAACACCTAAAAAAATTATAATTATTTTGGTCTATTTTTAGGAGTTATTTTTATGTATGACAAAAATCACGTGCTCACAACTGCCTCTCTTTGCTCGAAAACCAGTAGGATTTTTGGGCAAAGATAAAGTGAGCGGATACGAGCGATTCTTGCCCGTTTGAATACTCCATGGGAAGCATTTTGAAAAAGCTCGACCGTACCTTGCTTCAGAGGTTGCCTACATATCTTCGGCTAAAGAGGAATCAGGTTAGTGTAGTTGGGGAGTGAGTGAGATGAAGGTGTATGCCAAGATGAAGATCCAGTCGAGGTGCCATTCCGTCGAGGTTCCGGTCCGTGGTCTTGTTATTACATTAAAATTAAAAGAATGAAAAAGACTAGCTAAACCTGTCGACTACGAGTTACAGGGTTCCTATCTATAAGTCTTCTGAAACTTGATCTTGAGTCTTGAGTGGTTCTTCATTCAGACTTTAGATTTCAACCTTGACGCTTATTATGTGCAGGTACTAGCTCGTTCTTCTTCAGCTTTTCTTAATTAAGATCAGACATGTAGCGCTTGTGACCTCAACCATGCCTTGAGAAATTCACATCTTTCATCTGCTTTTATTTGGATTAACTTCTTGCTTGCCTTCCTTTTTTCTTATTTTTTTTCTTTATTGTGACTAATTTTGTTGATTACCTCGGGCTGTTGACTCGCATTCTTGCCGTGATCTTCTTTTGTTGCTGATTTGAATTGTAATCTGAGATGTTTTCCCTTTCTCCAGGTGGACGCCTAATTGCTGAACTAGAATTGTGTTCCCTTGTTCTCCAGGTGAGCGCCTGATTACCAAAGCTTGAAAATTTGAAAAGTATTCCCTTGTTTTACAGGTGGGCGCCTGATTACCAAAACTTGACACTTGTAAAATATTCCCTTGTTCTACAGGCAGGCGCCTGATTACCAAAGCTTGAAATTTTGAAAAATATTCCCTTCTTCTCCAGGTGGGAGCCTGATTACAAAGACTTGAATTTTGAAAAATATTCCCTTGTTCTATTGGTGGGCGCCTGATTGCCAAAACTTGAAACTTGAAAAATATTCCCTTCTTCTACAGGTGGACGCCTCATTACCAAAACTTCAAATTTTGAAAAATATTCCCTTGTTTTCCAGGTGGCTGCCTGATTACCAAAGCTTGAATTTTGAAAAGTATTCCCTTGTTCTACAGGTGGCCGCCGGATTTCCAAGACTTGAATTTAGAAAAATATTCCCTTGTTCTCCAGGTGGGCGCCTGATTTCCAAGACTTGAATTTTGAAAAATATTCCATTGTTCTGACAGGTGGGCGCCTGATTATCGAAATTTGAAACTTGAAAAATATTCCCTTGTTTCGACAGGTGGGCGCCTGATTATCGAAATTTGAAACTTGAAAAATATTCCCTTATTCTGACAGGTGGGCGCCTGATACCGAAATTTGAAACATTGAAAAATATTTCCCTGTTCTCCAGGTGGGCTCATGATTACCAAAGCTTGAAATTTTGAAAAATATTCCCTTGTTTATAGGTGGGCGCCTGATTACCAAAACTTGAAACTTGAAAAACATTCCCTTGTTCTAGAGGTGGGCACCCGATTACCAAAGCTTGAAATTTTGAAAAATATTCCCTTGTTCTCTAGGTGGGCCCCTGATTATCAAGACTTGAATTTTGAAAAATATTCCCTTGTTCTACAGGTGGGAGCCTGATTGCCAAAACTTGCAACTTGAAAATTATTCCCTTGTTCAACAAGTGGGCGCCTAATAACAAAACTTTAAATTTTAAAAAATATTCCCTTGTTCTCCAGGTGGACGCCTGATTACCAAAACTTGAATTTTGAAAAATATTCCCTTGTTCTACAGGTGGGCGCCTGATTTCCAAGACTTTAATTTTGAAAAATATTCCCTTGTTCTCCAGATGGGCGCATGATTTCCAAGACTTGAATTTTGAAAAATAATCCCTTGTCTGATAGGTGGGCGCCTGATTATCGAAATTTGAACTTTAAAAATATTCCCTTGTTCTGACATGTGGGCACCTGATTATCGAAATTTGAAACTTGAAAAATATTCCCTTGTTTTGACCGGTGGGCGCCTGATTATCGAAATTTGGAACTTTGAAAAATATTCCTTTGTTCTCCAGGTGGGCGCTTGATTACCAAAGCTTGAAATTTTGAAAAATATTCACTTGTTTTACAGGTGGGCGCCTGATTACCAAAACTTGACACTTCAAAAATATTCCCTTGTTCTACAGGTGGACGCCTGATAACCAAAGCTTGAAATTTAAAAAATATTACCTTATTCTCCAAGTAGGAACATGATTACCAAAACATAAATTTTGAAAAATATTTCCTTGTTCTATAGGTGGGCGCCTCATTGCCAAAACATGCAACTTGAAAAATATTCCCTTGTTCTACAGGTGGGCGCTTGATTGCCAAAACTTGAAATTTTGAAAAATATTCCCTTGTTCTCCAGGTGGGTGCCTGATTACCAAAGCTTGAATTTTGAAAAATATTTCCTTGTTCTAAAGGTGGGCGCCTGATTTCCAAGACTTGAATTTTAAAAAATATTCCCTTGTTCTCCAGGTGGGCGCCTGATTTCCAAGACTTGAATTTTAAAAATTATTCCCTTATTCTGACAGGTGGGCGCCTGATTATCGAAATTTGAAACTTGAAAAATATTCCTTTGTTCTGACAGGTGGGCGCCTGATTATCGAAATTTGAAGCTTGAAAAAATTCCCTTGTTATGACAGGTGGGGGCCTGATTACTGAAATATGAAACTTTGAAAAATATTCGTTTCTTCTCCAGGTGGGCGCCTGATTACCAAAGCTTGATTGGAAAATATTCCCTTGTTTTACAGGTGGACGCCTGATTACCAAAACTTGAAATTTTGAATAATATTCCCTCGTTCTCCAGGTGGGTGCCTGATTACCAAAGCTTGAAACTTCGAAATTTTTTTCCTCGTTCTCCAGGTGGGCGCCTGATTATCAAAGCTTGAAACTTTAAAAATATTCCCTTGTTCTCCAAGTGGGCGCCTAATTACCAAAGCTTGAAACTTTGAAAATATTCCCTCATTCTCCAAGTGGGCGCCTGATTACCAAAGCTTGAAACTTGAAAAATATTCCCTTGTTCTCCAGGTGGGTGCCTGATTACCAAGACTTGAAAATTTTAAAATATTCCCTTATTCTGCAGGTGAGCGCCTGATTACAAAAGCTGAAACATGAAAAGTATGCCTTTGCTCTAACAGGTGGGCGCCTGATTACCAAAGCTTAAAATCTGAAAAATATTCCCTGGGACTATTGCCCGTGTACATGATTACAACGAAACAAACAAAATACAAAAAATTCTTTCTGCCCCAGTTTGGTGCTGGGCAGATCTGTGAGTATTAATCAAATCCCCTTACCAAATATCTCTAAATCTAAGCTAAGTCCCATTATCCAGGAGGGTACTGACAATTCTTAGCTGATGACAACTTTAAGATTATGTTATGTTTCTCAAAAGGTATTATTTTCCCCTATGTCTTGTTATGAGTTATATCTGTTTGGGATCTGCTGGTGGCTGGTGATTAAAGCTACTTCCCATTATCCAGGCGGGTCCTGACAACTCTTAATTAGATAAAAAAATGTGCCTACTTGGGGTTAGTATTTAAAGCTATGTCCCATTATCCAGAGGGGGGTCCTGACAACTCCTACGATTAAATCCCATTATGCTCTTTGTTATCCATGACTACCTCTAAACTTTAAATAAGTCCCATTTCCCAAGAGGGCCCCGAGGGTTCCAGATTAAATGCCAATTCTAACTTCTGGTTGTTTCTGTTGGTGATTATTGTTCCGGAAGGTTTCGGTGACTCTTACCGGGGAAGGTATTTGTGCCTGCACATGTTACCCGTGCCTGTTTGAGCTTTTAAACCGCACGCCATTTCAACTTCCATATCCCTTTTAACTTTCAGTTCTTTCTGCTGGGGGCTTCTAATTAAAGTTTGTCCCAATATACTCTTGTTGGGGAGAACATTTATGACGGACTGTGTTACTTTTGAGTTTTAACTGACCAGGTCCCATTTCCAGGTTGGCCTTGAGATTCTGATCATACTTGCCATGTGCTTGCCATCCCCTATGGATGGCTTTCCTCAAGATTTTCCTGGATTTTTATGCCCCTGTGTCAACCAAAGAAAACTTTTCAATTTGAAAAACGGTGGTTAGATTGCGGCATTCTTGTTGGAAGCGGCTTCCTCACTGTCGTGTTCCGTTGTGTTCAAATTTCCATGTTGATGATGAGTTGCCTGAGTTGGTGGGCTGACCCCCAAACCGTTATGGCTTTACTTTGCTCCCCATTACTGTGTTACATTTCTAGCCTTTTTGCCAGAATCCTTGCACCTTTCCTGAGCTTACCAAGTCAATGTATTATGCTTGGCTGACCCTCTGACCCTTGTAGCTTTACTCTGCTCCTCATCTTTGTGTTGCACTTTCAACCCTCTTTCTAGAATCCTTACATCCTTCTCTGATGGTTGTTGAGTCAGTGTTTTATGCTTGGTTAATCCTTCTGGCCTTTTCTTTTATTGTGTTGCGCTTCTGACTCTTTCGTTAGACCGTTGCATCCTTTTTGATCTTAACCGGTCAGTGTGCTGTGCTCGGCTGACCCCTGAACCCTTGTGGCTTTTCTCATCTTTGTGTTGCACTTTTTCACATGCCATGGAAACTTTGATTTCACTTTGAAATATATTGCTTGCTTATTGACTAACCAATTTCTCTGTCACTGTTATCACAGAAAATACCTCTTCTCCGTTCAGACCTAATATCCTCTATTTGTTGCATTACGTATGAACTGACATCCTCCCGTCCTTTATATTTCACATGACCCCCCAAAGCACGTCCATCGCCCCCCACTTTGTGTGTATGTTGTTTTTATTGACTTGAACCACTAGCCTTGACCTTAAGGTCTGTTGCTCCTTCACTTGTCATGATGATTGATTTTCATTTGAAGACCCTGTTTTCTCCTTGACTAACCACTTACTTTGTGAAACTTAACCCAGAAAATACCTCTTATTGTTCGAACCCAATACCTCCCGTCTTTTGCATTGCTCCTGACCTAACATCTGCCAAACCTTTGTATTCCACCTGATCCCTAAAGCATATTAACTGTTACCAACCACACTTTGTATGATGTTCTTTCTTGACCCAAATAACTGGCTTTTACCTTGAGGACTACTACTCTATCGCTAGTCATGACAACTTTGATTTCTTCTTGGAAGATCTTGCTTACCACTGGTTTACCACCCTTCTTGTCAATCTTATCACAGAAAACACTTTTGATCCGTTCACCCTAGCCCTCATTCTGTTGAATTGTCAATGATTTGATATATACCAAGCCTTTGTATTTGAATCCCAAAGCATGTTGAATGTTATCAGCTCAGTGTGCCTGTTGTTCTTTCCTGACTTACGCTGCTTTGATGTGACAAACAGATCCCGTTTTATGCAATTGGAAAGATGGTGGCAGATTTTGAAGTCATTTCTCACTTGTTTTGACCCAACAGACTCAAGAAGAGGGAATAAACAAGACGAAAGGAACAAAGTAGAGGACAATGAAAGGAGATGATTCCTAACAAAAAAACTAAAAGTAGAAACCTATAAAATGCGGTTACCAACTATAATGACCATGCCATGCACCTGCGGCCAATTCTGTTAAGCAAATCTGATGTTCAACTCTTGTTATCCCCCCCAGACCGTGAAGTTGGGCTTCAATGCTCTGATTATCCAATCTGATTCACAATCCTTATTTTACTTGTAGCGCCCAAAAGGGTTTTCTCCATCAAGCCTCTCTCATTTTGTTCTTTCTCTCAACTTACTGTCGCCTTAAGGTGCCCGTGAGGGTTTTCACCAATAAGACTCTTTCATTTCTATTTCTCTCAGCTCCTGTCGCCTTACGATACCTGTAAGGGTTTTCACCAATAAGATTCTCTCTTTTTTATTATCTGTCATGCTTGGACCAGAGTGTTGCCCCTGACATGAATCACCTCTACTTGCTCAAATTGGCATCTCTTGAAGATTGATCAAAAGGTCTTTCTCTTGACCGTAACGTGGGCTTTTGGATAGGGTTAGAAAGAAAGGGTATTAAAGCCTCAAAACAATTCAAATGGGTTTAAAACTACAACATTCGGAATCAAATTTCTTACGACAACCACCATTTAAGCCCAGTTTCTCGCTTGGGGACGTTTGGATTTTTATTTTGATGCGACCGAACCGTGAGGCTGCCTATGTATCCTTAAAAGGAATCAGGTCAAATGTAGTTCATAACGATTCCTTGTTTTTGTTCTTGTTTTCTTCTCCCTTTTTTCTGTTTTTCTTTTCTTCCTTTTATTTTCTTTATTTTGTTTTCTTTCTCTTTTCTTTTTCCTTTTCTCTTTTCTCTTTTCTATTTTCTTTTCTTGTTTTTCTTTTTCTTTTCTTTTGTTTTCATTTTTTTCATTCTTTCTGTTCTTTTCCTTTCAGTGCCTTCTCACACTTGCGTTTCTAACTTTTGTTACCGATTCCGAAAGAGGGGTATGAAATAAAATAATTAAAGCTCAAAAGGATTAGCAAAGGATAAAGTGTTTAGATAGCAAAATAAAATGCCTTTGTCATTCCAATGTTCAAAATATGCCAATACAAGCAAGTACAATCAGTCAAAGGAATCATACATAGTATTTCATGAGTGCGTCAGAATTGACAGCCATTTCTACACATTTCCCTTCCTCATCAGTCAAATATAATGCACCATTGGACAACACTCCAGCTACAACAAATGGTTCCTGCCAGCTTGGTAAACTTGCTTTTAGGATTTATTCAACTTCTATCTACCCCTATTTCACGTGTTTCGGGCTTCAAAGGATCCCAAAGGGTCCAGATCTGTTATTATTTTCCGCAAGTGCATCTATTGCCTTATGAGTAATCTTTTAAGACCAGGTCTGGGGTTATGCATGCATGTCATGTCATTAAAGCCAACAGGGAAAAGAATTGTAAAAAGAAAAGAAAACTAAACCAAATGACTAGAAATAGCGGAAAGTAGAAATTGCATTAGACAGATGGGGAAAGAGCTTGGACAACAAAACAAGTAAAAGACTGGGGTTAAAACTCTAGAATGAACCTAGACGACACTAAACAAAACTACGAAAAATAAAATGATAGAAGGGTTTGAATCACAAGACAATATCCGGGTTATAACCCTAAAATAACCCGTACAACAAAAATGTCAACAAAATAAACCACCAAAACTACTCTCTGGCTGACCAAGAAATGGAGCGTCTTCCCAATTACACATCTTGACATATTAGCCACTGGGTTCCACATCAATAACACTAGGCACTTCACAAGCCTTCGTCACATTGTTTTTTACAGATTGTTTTTGGGTTCCTTTCACCGGTTCGTTCTGAAAATCAACCTCTGATAGCGCTAAAGCTTAGCAACGCTCGTGCCGCCAAGGCTCCCAAAAGAATTCTCATATTCCAATTTGGCTAATGTCTGCTGCATCCGAATTTTGCACGACAATGTCACCTGCATCAATAAGCTTCTGAATTGCTTTTTTTAGACTCCAACACTTCTCTGTGTCATGTCACGGGGTATCTGAGCAATATGTGCACTTTTGAGAAACGTCAAACTTCTTTGACAGAGGGTTTGGTATTTTTATCTGAATCGGCTTCAACATGTCCAATTGCTTCAACCTTTGGAACAAACTGGCATATGATACTTCGATAAGGGTAAAAGCCTTTTCTTTTTTCAGTATCCTCTCATTCTTACATGCTTTCCTAGGCTGGAAACCTGGTACAAGTGGTTTTCAGTATGCTCGTGGGGGAGGGTAGGCATTATGTGGAGCTGGGTATAGGGAAAGTGACGATTTTGCAAGTTCTATAGGGAGAAGCAGCGTTGGGGAGGATTATCTGGTACACAAGGATGTCCACGAGGACGATGTCGAGGCTGGAAATGTTGATCGGGAAAGTCCATCGATCATATTTTCTATTTCTCTTTCTTCCGCCGAAGCTTACTTGGATGTTCTGAATGTCTTTCGAACCACTCATGATTTTTCTTAACTTGATTCCGTCTTCTACTTGCTCCCCCATTTTTAACATATCATTGAAAGGTTTTCCCACAGGCGGGAACAAATGACTGAAGTAGGTGGAATCCTGTGCTTACATTAAAAGCTCAACCATTTCTTGTTTACCAATCGGGGTACTGACTCGAGTAGCTTGCACCCTCCATCTGAGCCCAAACTCCCTAAAGCTCTCCTCTGGCTCCTTTTCCATTTTAGATAGGGAAGCGTTGTCTGGGTTAACACTGGATTTGCGTTGAAAGTATCGAACAAAATCTTGAGCCATGTCACCTAATGTGGCGATTTACCGATATCTTGATGAGTATACCAGTCCAAAGCTGCCCTAGTCAGGATCTTGCTGAAATATGCTATCAACACGTCATCTATCTCTCCAACGCCTCTCATTTCAGTGCAATTAACACTCAGGTGGACTATCGGATCTTCACACCTATTGAACAAGTTAAATTTTGGCACTTTGAACCCTGCAGGTAGGCGAACGTCAGGGATACCAACAGTTCTTCGCAAGCCATATTGCCCTAGTCTCGCATTCCTTACTTGTTCTTCAAGGACTGTCTTATGCCTGCCAGCCTCCAGGGTATTCAATCCCGCCTTTCTCTTCCAGTGAACCTTTCACTTCATGCATGAGGCTCGTCCCGTGGCCTTGCTTGTGTGAGTTGGAAACGTTGTGGGCAACCTTTGAGGGTCAGTAAAGGATATCATCAGCTTCGAGTAGGTATTCATTGTTGGGGAGAATGGATGTAAGAGGAGGGCACTTTTGGGAAAATATAGTTGGAGGATGAGAGCCGGAGCTACTAGGGTGGACGGGAAAACTGTATTAAGCAGGTGCATCTGGAGAGTATGGAGGATCATCCGGAACCATGGCCGGAGTTTGGATGAGGGTAGAATTTGGGAAGCAAGGTGTTGGTGGGGGTGGTGCTTTCCCAATCATCCAAGCATGATACATTTCTGCCATGTATTGTCTCAACATTTTTTCCTCTTCAATTAACCCATTGTCCTGGTCAACCAACTGCTTTCAGGCTCTGGTATCGACCAACCCAGTTTTGTTATTGTCTGCCATTGCCTTTTGGATTTATGTTGTAAAAGAAATTACCACCATAAACCCACAAACCAACTACCTTATGCTATGCGTATAACAAAATGAAGCCATCACGTTAGCGTTAGGGCATTTAACATAAGATAATTTCACTTAATGCAATGTACCTAGCCACAATTACTGGTTCTAACATGACTTCGAGGGTATGAAGGTCATATGGCATCATCCTAATTTTTTTTCAACCTCTCTTTTCTTTTCTCTCCTCGCATTTCTTAGCTTTTTCATTTTCTTTCCTCTTTTTTATTTATCACTCTTTTCTTTCCTCTAGTTTTCATGTCCCATATTTACACCTTTTTTTTCCTTTTTTTTCTCTTTTTTTTTCTTCTATTTTTTTTATAATTCAAAATGATTCAATCGAACCCTATGTAGGTTGCCAACGTATCATGACCCCACGTGAATCAGATCTTTGCGTGGAAGATGGGGAATAAAGTAGACAAACTAACATTCTCGTTTTTCTTTTCTTTTTATTTTTTTTATTACCTTAGCGACGATGGGGATCCGGCATGAGGTTAAGTTATTCTCTGTTCAAAACCTGGGCATTTGTTCTAGACTGTTTACCCGAGCGGACAACTCGAGTCGAGGAGGGGGCTACATACTGGGGACCCGCAAGATCATCCGGCTTTGTAACTTGTCCGAGCCTCTTTCTTATTTCAAGGTATGACACTAACATAATAGGGAGTCTCGACCAGCGAGCACATCCCCGGAGATAAGAAAAGAAGGGTTTCGTGACAATTTATATGTACAATTCAAATAATATCAAAGAGGTAAAAGCATCATTTTGCACATTAAGTCAACATGTAAAAAAATCGGATAATAAATAAAGCCAAATACAACAATTACTCTAAGCTCGAATTCTTGAACCTTGAACTAGAGACTCTAAATATCTTCCCCAGTAGAGTTTCCACAGTTGTGACACCTCCTTTTGGCTACTACAACCCGGCGAAGGGCGTAGATAATAAAGTTTTTCCAATTGAAGGACGATCGAAACAGGATTCAATTATTTAAGAGAATTTTAGAGTCGCCACTTGGGAGATTTATGGTGTCCTAAGTCACCGTTTAGAATCCCGAATCGAGGAAAGAATTACTCTGTTTAACAGTCCGCGAACCAGAAATCCGAGTAAGGAATTCTGTTAACCCGGGAGAAGGTGTTTGGCATTCATGAGTTCCGTGGTTCTATCATGGTCACTCAACTGTTGTACTTGGCTTAAATTGTCCGATTTTATACAATTATAGACCTATGTGCAAATTTAACTTCTAGCCGCTATTATTAGTATTTTAAAGAGAATTGCAACGTCGTTAAGACATGCCTCGAACCACGTTAAATAAATACACGTGTGGTTTTGACACATTCCAGCTTCATTGAGATTTGGATTTGGGTCACATAAATGAGCACCCGAATTTAGGAAAGAAAATTATTAAATTAACGCCTAAAGAAATTACGTGTTTGCAACTTTGCGAGGGCCATGAAATTTACTAAATGGCACGCCTCGAAATCTAAGGATAGTTTCAAGATTAAATAAAGCGAGGGCCATACAATTGTCATTTTTATTCGGCACGGCACACCTCTTATTCTAATTTAAAAGAGGACTATAGAAGGAGGGCCAATATCTATGTTGTGACATTATCATGTCCAGCTATAACTAATTCGAGTAAATACGAGCCTCTAAAAAAACTATCTAAAAATAAACTAGACTTCAATAAAGAGGAAAGAACAATCGAAAAAGATATACGCTATTTAATTTACTTTGGATCTTCAATTTTACCTTAACAAGAGAAGATTAATTATTCTAATGTCAAAAATAGGAAAACTGTTATGAAATAATATAAGAACAAGAACAATAATACAAGAACAAGAACAATAGAGAGAAAAGTAGAGAGAGGAGTATTCTTATTGATACTTGGGGATGGTTTACAATGGAATAGAACCCCTATATTTATAGGGAGGTGGTGACTTAGCCACCAAGTAGTAAACCCTAGAATCTCTCTAAATATATACATTCACCTTAAATAGAGTTCTATTTATAACACTCCCCCTTGAATGTCTATTCAATAATGTGCCTCGTTAAAACCTTAAAACCAAAACCCAATGGGAAAAATTAAAGAGAAGGAAAAAGAGTACACATGTTTGAATATGCGCCTATTGGTTGCCTCGTTAAAAACCTCGCAAGGAAAACCCAGTTGGGACAAAACCTTGTAAGGGAAAAAGAGTGCAACGCGCATTAACTCCCCCTGATAAGAACATCAATTTATATCCTTGAGCATTTGCATTGCAATCTTGTGCACCATCTTCAAAACAATCTTTGGTAGATGTTTGATAAATAAATCAACCATATTGACTTGAATAAATATTCCGCACCTTGAAATCATCATTCTTGATAGATATGAACATCTTCATATAATGTCGTGGAATGACTCTTCAATATCTTCATAGATGTATTCTCAATGCCATCATGCTTATAGTTATAGCAAGATACATATGTACACAAATTGTACTTAGGATGTGGTACTTCAGGACCAAGAATTGTGTATGCTTCTAGCAACTTAAATCTTTCAAGTTAAGTCATATAAATCACATAATAGACTTTAGATGCATATCAAGTTTTCATGTCATGCTAAACAAATAAGATATCGAAAACTGATTATACATACCTTTGACTTTATACTTTCAAGTATTTGAACTATATGTCCAAATCTACATGTCTTTCATATGGAATCAAGTATTTGTCTATACGCTTTAAGCGTATCAAAGACTTTGTCCTTCTGGGACTTAATATGAGTATTTGTAGTGAGAATATAGTTACTTTCTTTGGGTCAGCAAATGCTATAGCATGCTTTGCAATATGTTGCAATTGAATTATCCATTTTATGAACTTCAGGTTCATGATATTCGGGGATTTACATATACAAATGATAATTCATCGCATGTAACCTTTTCTCAAGTGTTTATCATGTCTCCCCCTCATGTTAGAAAAGCTAACTTGTTTCCTCAACTTTGGGAAATCATCTTTGTGCATTATCATGTCAATATACACAGCACATTAATAATAAGATGAAATTATTTGGTTCCTGACCCTGAACCACTTGTGAGGGGAGAATATACTCTCGTATACAACGTATATCAAACTGATATATATATAACTTTGTTCTCATAAGAAACAGTTTAGCTATTAAGTGTAAGCACTTAATAATTATCTTGCTAATCCAACTATGATATAAACCAACTTATCAAGATGAACTATCTTGAATAGAAAATCTGGAAATTATGCTCGAAGTTATATTACTGAGCAATTTACCTCGCAAGCACCGGCCAGGCTGCGGGTCAATAACAATCGCACATGTAACCATATCATAGATGCATCATATGTGGTATACATGGCAGGTGAATGGGCCCATATTCACCTTTGATATTTCCAGAATTTATGGGCTTCAACCCGAATTCTTTAGTTGGTCAGTTCATTAATGAGAACAAGTGATACAAGAGAATTCGTAAAGAACTTTCTAGTTCTTTAATATTCACCCATGTGAATTCTCTATTATTGCACATCATACTTAAAATGAGATGGCTAACCCGAATGCCAACTGAATAAATTATCAATATTGGTAAACTTCAAATTTACACCATGACATGTGCACTTATCAATAAACTTCAGGTTTATTATGACATGGGTTTTTATACCAATAGATATCCACTTTATTGTGGCATTCTTTTGTTTGTGTAGTACAAACTGGAGAATGAAGCGGGTAGCTTTTCATATACAAATTATCCCGCTACAAGTTGTAGTAATAGGAGATTTCAAATCTTTCCTTCATTTATAGTCTTAATATAATCAATCGCTTTCGCGTGTACTTTGGAAACTGAATAAGTTTCTTTGAGACTTACTACAGCACAATACTCAATTGTGTTTCTCCAACATAGTAATTGGCTCTTCTAGAGCTCTCAATTAATTTTGTACTACCACAGATTCATCAACATCCATGTGGTGAATATCTCTTTTAAAGAGAAAGTTATACCATTATGGTCATGGTCAAAATTATATGCAAGATATGTTTCTTGCATTATCGTTGTTCTTTAATAGTCATATTTCCAAAATACTTTGGCGTACAATAGGTACGTGACCAACGATCATTTATGCCATATATCATCTCAAACCTCCTTCTAGGGGTGAGGGTGGTATATTCAATACCAACTTCATGTTCATATTCTTCCGATAATGAATATGTATTCGTGAGTCAGATGTTGTCACATTCACTGCGGGGATATGTGATTTTGTTATCCTTTTCAAATCTGTAAATGCATATGATTTGCTATTCTTTGCAAATGGATAATATTTTGCGCCTTTTTTTCACAAATAGAGGTATGTGGATCAAGATGAGATAATGATGCATTTTTCCACAAAATTTCCCGTTTGGTTTCACCAACTTCTCCCCCTAATTTTGGGAAAAGTGTCTCATCAAATTGACAGTCTGCAAATCGTGCAGTGTACAAATCCCATGTCAATGTTTCGAGGTAGCGAATAATGGAGGACGATTCAAACTCAACATATATTCCTAACCTTCTTTGCGGACCCATTTTGGTGCGGGATGGCGGTGCTATAGGCACATATACTACGCATCCAAAGATTCTTAAATGGGATATATTAGGTTCATGACCCAAAACCAATTGCAACGGGGAATATTTGGGTCAATTCGTCAGTCAGAGACGAACTAGCATTGCTGCATGCAAAATGGCGTGACCCCAAGCCGAAGTGGGCAGCCTCGTTTTCATGAGTAAATGAGGTATTCAAGATTATACTCATGTATTGTCTCAATCAGATATCCATTTTGAATGATATCTTTAAAACTCAACAAGTTCCTTTTAGACTTGGAGGAGAACATTTTGACTGATATCATTAAAACTCAACAAGTTCTTCTTAGACTTGGAGGAGAATATTGCATTCTCTAAAATATCGTTCCTTTAGGCAGAGTTATAGTTGCTCTTCAGGAGCCTTCAATCAATTTAATTCCCATGGTTTGCCATACAAAAGAAAATATACGAACATGAGAATAAACAAATTCAATCCGTTTGTTTCATACTTAAACAATATTTTCGAAATCTGCTGAGGTTATTCGACTAACTAAATCAGATAGTCGATTATATGTTTTCCATAATCGATTACTTTGCAGTTTGAAAATTTCAGTTTAAGCATTTTCTTAAAACAATCGATTGTCAAACATACACAATCGATTGTTGAACATTCACAATCGATTGTTAAACACACACAATCGATTATTTGCTATTTTGAAAAACTTCAGATCACACTGTCTTAAGACAATCGATTGTTAAACATACACAATCGATTGTTGAACATTCACAATCGATTGTTAAACATACACAATCGATTATTTGCTATTTTGAAAAACTTCAGATCACACTGTCTTAAGACAATCGATTGTTAAACATACACAATCGATTGTTAAACATACACAATCGATTGTTGAACGTACACAATCGATTGTTATGCAGTTTTAATGCGAAATATTAGATAATCGACTAACTGTTAGGTTAGTCGATTACCGCTACTGGAAAATATAAATATTATTGAAATCTGAGCATATTGAAACATTCTAAAGAACTAATACTAACATTATATCATAAACTAACTAATACGAGCTGATACTAATGACTATTAGTTTATTCACTAACTATTACAAATAAGTGAAATAAAATCAAACAACTCCATCTTCTTTCATCACAGATCCATCACCGATTAGGTGGTCTATTTTCCCATCGGGTTGCTCAAAGAAATCTGCCACATCCAAGTGGGTGATGTCAAAATTGTCGTCAGAGATAAAATTTGTTTCAGGGCCTTTACTCTTTCGAGATGCTTGATAAAGGTCAACCAAATGTCTTGGTATACGGCAAGCTTTTGACCAGTGCCCTTTTCCACTGCAACGATAATATATAGTTTATGAACTATTTGCTTTTGGATTCTCATCGTATCGTGCTTGTGGCAGAGTGATCAACTTCAGGTTGTCATATCTCTTCTTTAAGCCATTCCACAAGATAGGTGGATCTTTGACTGTGATATATTCAATTTTCAAACCTTCATCAAGGTGATGGCGCAAGTAAATCAAGGCCTTAGCATAGTTTCAAACCTTCATCAAGGCGATGGCGCAAGAAAATCAAGGCCTTAGCACAGTTTCAAACCTTCATCAAGGCGATGGCGCAAGAAAATCAAGGCCTTAGCACAGTTTCAAACCTTCATCAAGGCGATGACGCAAGAAAATCAAGGCCTTAGCATAGTCTTGGGTGGATGCATTATTTCTGCCTTTAATGGCGTCTCCAAGACCCATAGCATCTAAGTGGATTTCAGCATCCAACACCCATGCCATATAGTTCTTGCCCGAAATTTCAAGGGCAACGAACTTTCTTTTCATAATGTCAGACATAAGACACAATTACATCAAGAGTGTGTTCATACTTACAGGCTTTATTGCAATTATCACATTCACTTCAGGGAATGGATCATAATGACGATTATAATTCCGTCTATTGCCACGTCCACATTCATTGATACCATCATGGTAATAATTTTGTCTTCTTTCAGACTTATCACATACTGCTACCACATTCTCTAAAGGGAATGGAGCAAATTCAATGGGACGGAATTTTAATTCTTTGCCCACAATCATACATGAATTTGATCATGGCAAGGCATAGAAATTTTACCACTTCATGTGAGTGTAATTTCTTACGAACTCCATTAGAGTTATAATCAAACTTTGTTGTCTTTGTTTGTATATAAAATCAAATCGTAGAATTTCAAGAATTTGAAAGGGAAAAGTAAATTACTTACCTTTAAGGTATACCAATAAATGTTGTGATATCAAATATACCTCTTGAGTTTCCATCCCTTTGCATTACTTTATGATGATACCATCTCTTTTATT